>KZ678441.1:0-146263 GCA_003019895.1 Coniella lustricola
AAAAAAAAAAAAGGAACACCGTGAAAAACTCACTTCTGGAAAATAGCCTTGGCTGTAGCTGATCAACAAACACGTCTTGCCGCAGCCGCCGTCACCGACGACGACGATTTTCTTGGAGTAGGCCGGGGCGTCGGTCATGGCTGTTGCTGATGACTCGCGACCAGAGGTGGAGGTGCTCATGACAGTGCTGACGGTGCCGCCGCTGGAGCGCTGGGCGCGACGGTTGCTGCTGGCGGCTGTGCTGTAACTTGAGGGAGTGTTGCGACCCGAAGGGTCATACTTTTCTGAGTTGGTGGCGGAGGATGTGTTGTTGTAGTACGAATTGCGAGAAAGGTACGACGAAGCCATGCTCGGAACGAACTGTGTGGAAGAGGGGGGGTTGGTTGGTTGGTTCAACTGGGCTGGCCTGGCTGGCTGGCAGGGTGGGCGCGCGCGCCGGTGTCAACTGGTGGGTTGCTTGATGAGTTGCGGGTCCGGTCGTGGTGCTGGTCAAGCGCAGGGTCTTGGGTCCTGGTCGAATATTGGCGACAGGCTTTCAGTGAGATCCAGATGGGAAATAAACAAGGCAGTCAGTGAGCAGGTAGCCACTGAGGATCGTGCGTCGACCGGGAATTTATGTTTTGTTCAAGCAGACGAGTCGAGGGCAGCAAAAGGACCCAATTGTTCGGACAAGTTCCCTTGTTTGTGTGTATTGGTTCAGACTGGCGCGTCGTAGAGATTGGGCGGGCGTTAGGGTACGAGTCGAGAGCGTTATTGTAGATTGTCGGTCGGAGCCGAGGAAGCGAAGATGCAGGCCAGACAAGAGGGCGCCTTTGTGTGGTATTTGTGCTCGACAGCGAAATCAAGTTCTCTGTTAGTCTCGTGAGCACGAGGCCAGAGGCAGGAGAGGCACGTCACGTCAACAAGCCAGAAAGTCAGGACCAGGACCCATAAACAGGCGCAGGCGTGCAGGTGACGAGGTGACGATGGAATTGGCAAAGTTGAAAGTAACAAGGTGTCGATACGCGAAAATGATGGCTTCGGGTCCAGGGCGCCCGGCAAGTAAGTTTAACGTTAATTGCGAGGCCAGACCAGCATGGAACGACAGAGTCAATGACAGGATGGGAATTGGGCAATTGAGAAGATGGAGATCGATCGAGAGGAGCGAGCGACGGGCCAAATCATCAAGGCAGCTTTTGATGGGCAGTTTTAGAAGGAGGCTGGTGTTGTGGTGGTTGCTGCTGGGCTGGCGGTACAACGGTACGTACCTCGTCTTTTGCTCCTTCAACCACTATTCAGTGTCCACTTACCACAGTACAGCCCGCAGCAGGGCGCAGGAGGCGTGGATGGGAAGGAGCTGTGCAGCCTGCCTTGCATACTTCCAGACAAATCCTATCTCGACGCTATCCCTCTGCCTCTCTGCTGCTCCTCTTTGCTCTCTTGCTGTCCCCTCAGTCTCGCTCTTCGTACACCATATCACTCTGCTACTAATGCTCCACAGGATGCTACTCTGGCCGTTCAGCTAATTCAGCTCTCAGCAGACGAGCGCAGCGGCCAAGACTGGACTGGCCTGTCTAATCCCGCTGTCGTCATACCAGCCCAGCAAGCCCACAGTGGGCCTGGAGCAGTGCGGGTGGGGTGTTCTCTAGGCGATTTACAGGCTGCAACCCCCCTCTGCAGCCCTTCTGAAATTCAGGTGGCAGGGCTCGCGACAATTTGCGGTGGCAGGGTAGCAGGGTGGCAGGTGGCTGGGCCTGCGACTTGCTCTTGCTGCTTTGCTGCTTGCGTTGTGTGCTGTCCTGCCTGCCCCACTATACACCGGTACTTTCTTGTCCGTCCGCCTGCCACTTCCACTCCGCTTTTTTTCTCTCACTCTCAGTCAGCAGATCCAGGTTGTACCCAGGTACCCCCCTGGCGCGGAGCACAGTGCAGCAGGAGGCCCGTGCAACCCACCAAGCTGTCACAATGGCCTTTCTCGCCTGCTGTCGCGCAAAAATCTTCTTCCATTGTCAGCCTCACTTCAAACCGGCCAGCTTGGGACCAGAACAGCCTGCGACGCGTTCTCTTTCCGGACTGCAAACCGAAGCAAGGCAAGGCAGCAAGGCAGCGTCCAGGGATCTCGCTGCTCGCTGTTTCTGGTGCAGCGTTCCATTCCAGGAAGGCCATGAGTTGAAACTGCCCATTGTCGACATACCTCGCACCCTTCTCGTTTTTCTTCTTCCTTTGGCCTCAGACAGGGCGAGCGCCGTGACGTACCTGGCCCCAGGTTGCCCGGGTTGGACTTCAGTCGCCTCTTTTGTTGCTGACTCTGGTTTTCTGCTTCTGCTTCTGGTCTGGTCTGGTCCAGTCCAGTTCTCCAGTTTCTCGACCCATCCACCGCCGGCGAGTGCGTGTGGCCATCTTTGTCGTCTGCGCGACATCAGAATCCTTCCCGCCGCCTGCGCACCCACCGATCTGCCCAGCATGGCACCTGTCAAATATGTCACGCTCGTGTCACAGGACGGCTTTGAGTTTAGCCTGCCGCGCGAGGCCTGCTATGCCAGTGCCTTTCTCAAGCGCTCCCTCGACCCTGAGGGTGGCTTCATGGAGGCAAATACTGGCCGCATCACGCTACCCATGTTCAGGTGAGTTGTCATAGCTTGTTTCTGCTTCTGCCCTCTGCTTCCGAGTTGACTCATTGGCTGCGTCGATGATGAAACAAGCACATTCTATTGCCGACAGAGCCTCACTTCGGCGCTGCTGGAGCTGCCATGGCTCTGGGTGAAGTCGTAATCTACACTTGATCTGAGATACATTGTTGAATCCCTGCTCAACCTGGCAGTGTGCACATCCACATGCCCCCTCATGATCCTCGGTGTCACCGTTCCTTTTTTGAAATCTGGACTTCCAAATGCTGATCTTTGTTCGATTTCAGCTCTTTGATTGTCGAAAAGGTTGCCGAGTACCTCATTTACTGGTACCGGTTCCGTGACCAGGAGGATGTGCCCGACATGGACATACCTATCGATCTGTGCCTAGAGTTGCTGACCGCTTCCGACTTCTTGGGCCTTGATGGTGGGTTTGCTCCCATTGTATCCTTCCCAGCCACCACCTCGAAATCATATGCTGACTTTCGAAACAATCAGACCAAGTGCGGTAAATGCGGCCATGAAAAAAAAATTGATCTCGTGCATGGTTTGAAACCCTTGGGTGTACAAGGTGACATTTGTTCTGTGTCATACTGGCATGTGGGAATTGGTGAAACGGTAAGGACGAATAGGTATGTATGATACTTCATGACACGGTCAGGCACTCTGGGGAAGAACGAGATTATCAATGCTCGTCACGATACCCTGACCACCAACGTACATGCCTTGAGGCTCATGGTTCCTCTTGTCATTGTGTTGACTGTGTTGTCCGCTTCTCTTTTCTGTCTCTTCGTCTGCATGACCTGTAGACTGTGCTCCCAGTACATGTGACAATGCTTGTGAAAACGACACGTTACCCATTCAATAAGCATATGCGTTCAACCCTAGCTCAGTGGGTTGATTGTCTAATACGGATGGAAGAAGGACTACCACTCCCCCACACTCTGCTTGGCTCGCAGTTCTCCCGTCGAGTCCTCGCTTTTTCAGAGGGGAGACAGATGTTGTTTGTACTGTTAGTATCGTGCATATCATATTGCACATTATACTGGATATAGTCTATTAATTTATTCCAAATCTGGCCTGTCAACTGGTTTGTGACTTTTTGGGCTCATTTGTCATGTCCTTTGTTGTTAATATTTGAGAATGTGTGTTACTGAGAAGTAGATGTTTCTTGATTTTAAGGCTGGTTTTTGGGTGGGCCGCCTTATGTTCTATTCATGGAAGAGAGCCACTGGCTTTTATCTACTGTACACGTGAGGGCAGCAAGTTTCCAGACATGGTTCTTTGACAACCTCGTCATCACCATCTCCCTCCTGGACCGCCACGGCCCCTTCCACCTCTCCCACGCCCACTCCCACGCCCACCCCCACGTCCAAACCCTCCTCGTCCCCTGCCTCTGCCTCCGCCGCCCCATCCACGTCCTCTTCCCTGTCCGCCATGTCCAAACCCACCGCCACGATGGCCTTGCTCATCGCCATCCGCAGCCGGTCCCTTGGCCCTTCTCTCCTCCCGCTCTTCCTCACTCGCGTCCCAGAAGTTGCGCACGCCGAGCATCGCGCAAAACGCGGCCGTCTGGGGATTCGTGTACTCGCGCGGCTGCACGCCCGAGTGCAGACTCCACAGCGCCTGGTCACCGCCCTGTTCGGCGGTGAGGAGGGGCGGGGCGGTTTGGGCGAAGTTCTGAGGGATGGTGAGGTCGGGAATGCGGGTGTTGATCCAATCGCGGGATGCCGCAATGAGCGGGAGGTAGGCTTGTTCGCCTTTGTTGGGGGGTGCGATTTGTGCTGGGTTTATGGGTGGGGTGGTGGTATCATCGGCTGAGGAAGAGGAGGCAGCCAGTTCTTCCTGCTCGAGATGGAACAAGCGTGTGATTGCCAGCCATTCCGGGTCATATTGTAGGCTATATCGCTCGTTTGGTGTGTCTGAAGCCGGGTTGGAAGGTGGGTAAGCCTCAAGCTGTGCTGGGTCGACAGGCTGCAGGTCGGCAAGCTGTAGAAATTCGCGGCCTGGCAGGCACTTGTTGAGCGCGAGGAAGCGGACTGTTGTGTTTGTAATTGTGGCAGGCACCGGTTGCCCTGGTGGTGTGCTGTTGTTCTTGTTGTTGTTTGGTTGTTGTGGTTTGACTTGAGTGAATGCGGCAGGGAGTTGGGCGCGCAGAGCGTCTGGAACGGAGGTGTTGGGTGCGTCTGTTTCGGGTATTGGCGTGGCTGGTGCCGCAGGTTCGGTATTTGGTTCTGTGGTTGAGGTTGGCACTGGTGTGTCTTCGTCGTCGTCGTCTTCGAGGTCCAGTTCGATCTCGTTCGGATCCTGCGCAGCAGCAGCAGCAGCAGTAGTAGTAGTAGCGGCCGTCGATGTATCCTCACCCGTCTGCTCCGTCTTGGCCATCTCGCCATCTCCCTTCTCCGCCAACCCAGTGCCCTCGCCAGGCGGCGGGTACGTCTTGATGGCTGTAAACTTCCAATGCATATGGCCCGAGAACCAGTACGCGGGCCTCAGCCTATCCATCAAGTACTCGGCAGCAACACTGCCCAGCGTCCCTGTGAGACTCTCGTCTTTCCACATCGGCCGCTGAGCATACAGCGCCTGCACATTGCCATGCTTCTCAATACCCCTCGGCCAATCGTGACTCAACCCAACGTCGACCTGCTCGCGCAGCAACAGCAGCTTCCGCACATCAACCTCGCGCACATGGTAGAAAGTCTTGACATCCCATCGGCCAAACGGCAGCCTTTCCCCGTGCGGTTTCCGATAATCCCCGCCTTTCCAAATCCCACTGAGCCCGGCGATCCGCAGCGGGCCGAAACGAAGCACGTTGGCCGCGCCGAGGTAGTACATGTTGGGCGCCACCCACCCGCCATAGTGCAGCTCGTGCATGTAGCCTGCGGCCTCGTGGTTGCCGCCGATAAAGATGGTGAGGTACGGCGCCCGCCGCGCGCCAGAGTAGTACTCGTGAAAGTCGCCGAGCGCGCGGTACTTGGCAGGCACAGACATGACTTCGAGGTCGTGGCCGTTGCGGGTGGCTTGGAAGTCGCCGCAGATGATGAGCAGGTCGACGCCTGGCCAGCCGCGAGCCGCGCTGGCGGATTCGACGGCCGCGTAGATTGGGTGCAGCGTGCCATGGCCCTATGCACGTGTGATTAGCCAGATGAATGGATCGTTGGCAGGGGCCATTGAGGCCTGAAGGATTGCAGGCAACGTTAGAAAGGTGACTTACGCAGCCTTCAATGGCGACGCGGACGCCCTCTTTGACGAGGAGCGCTGGGTTGGCCATTCTTGCTGTGAGTTTTGCTCGCAGCTCGGCTGAGGAATTTGCTACGTGCAACACTCAAGTGAGAACGGTCCTCGAGCGAGCAAGGAGCGAGAGCTGTGGCGAGTCTGATGTAACTGGCGAATAAATGCTGTAGATGCTTCTCAGGCTTCACACATGACGAGTTCAAAAGCGACGATGTTGACGTTGAAGTTTCCGCGTTTGACAGGCATGGAAACTCACAGAGGAAAAGGATCCCTGTAAAGTCTGATGGAACGGCTGCTACAGCAAGCAACCAGGGGTTCTGGGGTGCTAAGCACGCAGTGCTTTGAGAAGAGAGCTGCAGCGCTACACCGAATCTTGTAGGGGCTGCGACCCCCTACAGCTTCAGCATCATTCGGCCCACTGTTCATGCTCGCCTTCGCCATAATGCGGGAAGAATCACGATAATTCATCATCTTCAACAAACCGGCAGAAAACAGAAGCTACGGTTGCGCATAAAATCATTCTCTATCAACGAATTTGCCATTCAGCTATTTTCGCTGTTATCGTTGCAGACAAGTGTCCTTAGACTCAACTGCTGCTGTTCCGGCAACTTCGATAATGCTCCATGCAAGCATGTCCCAATGACTGTTGTAGTTGAAGGAGACGACCATTGCCGAAGCAGTCGCTGAGTTAGGCCGTGTCCTCTTTGTTCGGGCTTGGAAGGACATGGCTCGTGTGCTCATCAAGTTAGTCGTTGACGGTGACAATCCAGTCGTATTGATTGTCATTATGGCGATCGCAAGCTTTCAATCCTTGCTTGCGAAATAGCACCAGCTAGACAAAAAACCAGATACGTTTGCGTGAATCGAATATAAGTCAAAGATAAGATGTGCTGTGATCGAAGAAGCCGACTTATAAACGAGCAGAAATAGTTTGTGCGAACCCGACGACCTGTGTATGTCACACATAGTCGCTGCTTTTGAGCGAGTATGTCCACAAAGGCTTTGATATGCATGCGCCGGCGTCCATGTCAACCATAGTTCCAGCCTTCGTGTGGCGAGTATGCCCTACTTGCAGCGCCTATGATGAGTGACCGGACTGCCAGCCCTAGAAAGGAGCATGCTCGACATGTCAACGACTCGATTGCGAGATCTTGGCGTATGCGTTACAAGGCTAGACAACAACGGCGGCGCGGGCATTGGACCTCTTTTTCCAAAAGTGAACTTTATTAAGAACCGAAAGCTTGGCCGTTGTTGATTCCTAGTCTGATTTCAGTGCTAGCGTCGGATCGCAACTGAGAACTCCGGGTCAAGAATTCGATCTGACCATACGTCTCACAATCGATAGAAGGACACTGCACATGTTCGCGTTGGGGTAACAGAACTATTGCAGTCATCGATGATTTTCAGTTGATCAGACTGTAGCTAATCCGGAGAACAAGAGCTTTGTCGGGCTCGGCGCTCCTGACCTGAACCTTCGCCCAGCTTGACCTGCTCCTCTCAATTACGAGACCAAAGATGGGACCGATGGTTCAGCGTAGCAGCGAAACGATCAGAGGCCAACCGTTACATTCTGCATTGCAAGCGTCCAAATTTGCAGCATTCGAATTATCTGTATTGGCAAGACAAATCTCTGCTCATAGAAGATGTCTTGGATAGGGCAAAACGCTGGACAAAGCCTCAATGGTGGTATGGTAAGCGAGCCATGGTAGAAGTGTATGATGTGCTAGCGAGCTGCGGTTGGTCTCTTTCTGACCGATGTAGTCCGTGACACAGATCGTTCAAGTGTTGAGACAGAGTCGAGGACTGCTAAGGAATCATGCTTGGCTAGACTCTTGGAACATTTCAATAAACATTTCGAAAGACGTCTGGCAAGCAAGACAGCCAATACCAAGCTGTAAATATGTTAGCATCTGTATCAGAAGGTAGGGACTTGAGGGCTGACTTATCTCCCATTACAGGAGGGCTGCTATCTCGTCATTTCTGAAGAGACAACAGCCTAGGCTACCCAAGCTGGGCCTGCCCTTGTCCAATGACTCCAGCAGCAGCCTCTGTATAGACGTTTGACTGCTAGCCATCCATACCCGCTCAAGCAACAAACCCAGACAAGTACAAAACTTTGACTCCAACTCGAGATGGGTCCCAGAATTGCTGCGAACAGGGCAGGAGACCACGCCAAACGAGCCACCTCAGCATTTACTGCAGAGTATATCGACCCCACAGGCAGCCACACTTCTGCAACTTCGCGCACGTTTCCACACCAGTCCCTCGGCAAGCTGATCCATCGGTGGCGACACAGTAGTACCAGGTTTGCCAGAAATAGCACAGGAGAAGCTCTTTTCGTGTGGTCGCACTGCCAACTAGGACTAGTTTTTGTATCCTCTCCTTCGAAGCCGCCGACACAGCCGAGGAGGGCAGTTTCGCACGAACAAAAACATCTTCAAAAGTCGCGCTATCGTCTATTGTGCGGTCGAGCCATTGCTGGCTATGATCGACAATAGGAAGCATGCTCAGCACCTGATGGTGAAGAGCAGGGTGTCAGATGCCCCGTAGAGCTCATGGGACCATGCCCATGAGAACAGGTTAATGCGCCTGGTGTGATTTCATGTTCAACATGACACGTCTCTGGCTGTTGCCGTGACGCAGTCTTGGCCTGGACGGTAAAGAGATGACTGAGATGGGTCCAAAGACAAGCCTGAAGAACGCATTGAGCGACGGAGTGCCGAAAACAAGACAACACGGCGTGGTGTATCGATTTTGAGCGACGCTTCCGTTTGAAGCCTAGCGACCCTCGCTCCTTGCTAGTGAAGCAAGGATTTCCAGCAAGGAAAACCACAGGCAAAAGAGGAGAAGATCAAAGTCAACCGTATGAAGCCAGCGAAGTGCTCTTCCCCATCGTCGAATCGTTCAAGGTCGCCGAAACCACCTAGGCGAAGGGTCTCGAAAGACCGGATTGGACGTCTGCATCGAGAGATAACCACGCCAAAACACACAAGACAATCAAGTGACCAGATGTCGCAGCCCAGCGATCAAGACCTGACGAGCGACCTCAGGCCAGAGGTTCTTACCCTTTGTGACTCATGGGTCATGACACTTCGCACGTCTTAGACGACTGGACATATCCTCGCCGCCTTTCCACCTGCGACACGATGATTCCACCCAAAGCACCGCTTTTCAGCGGATGGGGATCACATGCAATGCCGTGGGTATAGAGAGCAACGTGGACGGAATTTGTACGCAAAACACCGACAAATTACTTAGGGTTAAGTTCCGAGACTCGTACCCTCACTGGGAGCTGGCTTGCCAGTTGACGACAACCATGGCCACAAGAACCAGGTCGCAGCGATCATCGAGATGCCTGATACAGGTACGAGATGCGCCGAGTCGTGGAAATCCAGTCTCCAGCAAAAGGTCCGTAACAGACATACCTTGCGGCAAACGAGAATCGGAGAACTGTGAGGGAGGCGTCGTGCGGACGGGCAAGCCTTGGGCAAGGCTGCAAAAGAGCTTCGTTCATGCGCGGTTCGTAGCGGCGCGGTAACTGTGTCCCGATGTACCAAGAGGGAGTGGCGAAAGAGGAGCGCTTGCAAAGTTACAGAGTTGATGTGAGGCACTAGTGGGGCGATGTTGAGCGAAGAGAGGAAGAAGTAAGTAAATTTGGAAGGTGGCAGGGCCAAATGCGAAGCAAGCAATAACACGGCGTGGCAGCGAGCGTGCCAGATCGCACCAAGCCAGAAACGTACTAGCGCAGAGGCACGTCTCCAGCCCCGCCAGCACCCCCCAGTAGCAACTCAGCCAAATTAGTCATCAGCTCTCCATAATTTTGACGTCGGCGTCTTCGTCGCGCTTCTTTTTTCTGTGTCGTCAACGGGTTCTTCTGACAGATTCTCACAAAAGTTTGCTTTTGCCAGCATAAATCGAGCATGCCTCGGCCCTCTCGCAACGACCCGGCTTGCTGGGACTACAGTCCTTAAAACTTCCTCCATCCCGCGCCAGCCCGGTCAAAATGGACGCCAGTAATGCTCGTCGGAGTCTGGTGGATAAATTGATTGAATTGGGCACCAAGGCAACAAGGCCGGCAGCTGATGCATCCACGAAGCAAGCAAGCCAGCAGAAATTTGATGAGCTAGTGCAAGCGACACCAACGCCAGCATTGATACAAACGCTCACGTTTCTTATTCAACCCGGACGACTGCCCCCTCCATTGACAGCCAAGCTCTTGGGAGTCTTGACTCAGATACCTTTGCGACCTGATGGTGTGCGAGCGACGGCCGAATTTGTCTTCTCGGTGCACCCTTCGAGCACCGTGAGCTCCTCGGAGGAAGCCACCCCACAGAAAGATGGGGCCAACATCACGCAGGAGGCGCTGAATATGGCTGCGAAAATGATCGCACAGCCTCCAGCTAGCGTTGCGCAAGACCTTTGGTATCGTACCATAGCACCGCAACTGTATGCGCTTCTGGATGGCGAGGATGGTCCTGAGCTTATGAAGGTTGCAGCATATGTCATTGGTTTCGGCATTCTTGGTCGTAAACAGTCGGGTGCTCTTGGTGAGTCTGGCTAACTGTCCATCCTTTCGAACGCCGAAACTGATAAGCGCCCAGGCTCCCCTGGATGGAAGGCTATCGCAGAGCCGTTGCTGAAACCAATCAATCCATCTCTTGGTGTTCAACCAGGTGACGTCCTTGTCGACAGTCAAGAACCCGGCGGCATTGTGGATCTTAGCAAGCCTGCCGTACTTGTGCCTGCAGAACAACTGGCAAAGGCCCTTCACAGACTACAAGCCCTTTTGATCTCGCATCCTAATCCCAATCTTTCCAAGAGGCTTCTTCACAGCGTGATTCTGCCACTCTGGGCTCTGGGATCCTGGACTACCCCTAAGCCGCAGTGCTTTGAAAGGTTCTGTCAGCCCGCACAAAATCTACTCAGGATATACCTCAAGATTGCCGCTGGTCCCGAAGGTTTGCAGGTATTGATAAAGGATCTCTTTTATAATGGCAACATCGATCCGAACAAGCGATGGAGATACGAATCGGCAGATGCCCACGATATCGTCGTGGTGCAGCCTAGAGGTCTCGTTGGCGCTGCATCTTCGCGCATAATGTGGGATGCTATTGAGCCAAAGGTCAACTGTCTGATTGATCTCATAAAATCTGTTTGCTCAGAAGGAGATATCGCAGCTATCTTTTCGAGTCTCTTCGCCGACTGGTTTGCGACGAACAGCGGCGGCGGCGACGACGGCGATATTGCAATATCCATGCAGTCTGGTGCAGACCGGCCAGATCCTCTCACTTCCTTGATTCAGATCAATGTACTCCAGCAGATGATGGACGCTTTCCCGACTCAAATTGCATCTCGCTCCGACTCACTCCTACAGTTGGTCGAGCCTATTCTGAAGAAGGCCACAGACACAGTTGACGATGAAACCCTACCGGTGGCTTTGAGTCTTCTCAATGTCGTGGTCACTGCACCCTCATTTCAGAAAGCGAGAATGGAGCAAGAACTCATCCATTCGATTGAGGCTTCCCTTGAACAACTAGGTTCTGGCCAGTCAGGTGATAGCCCAGCTACAGCGCGTAATTTAGCCCTGCTCATGAGATATCGTGACGAGCTCAATGAGCTCGACGATCCCTCTGAAAGACCGTCAATTCCAACTCAGCGTCAACTGGAAGATCGGAAAACATACGACCTGGCGCTCTCATATATCACCCAAGCAGATTCCCCTCCTCCGGTCAGGGCAGAAGGCTTAAATCTTTTGCAGAGCCTGATCCTCAAAGACAGCCCCACTCTCGACATACCTGCTACTTTGGTCCTCATGTCCTCACTCCTGCAGGATGACGAGGACTATATTAACCTCAGAGTCATCAAGATCTTCACTCAGCTCGCTAGTAAACATCCCAAGACCGTCACGAAGGAATTGCTCGACCACTATGTGGATGTCAATGAAAGGATTTCGGTTGACGTTCGTTTGCGGTTCGGCGAGGCACTGCTGCAAGTCATCGAACGATTAGGCGAGACATTTACGGGCGATACAGCCCGCCAAGTCGCCGAGGCTCTCCTGTCAACGGCCGGACGGCGTGCTCATAAACCCAAGACAGAGGAGAAGCAAAAGAAGGATGAGCATCTACGTCAAATGAGGCAAAAGAGGGCCGAGGAAGAATGGGGCGGTCAAGTACCCGACTTGGCTGATGACGAGACCGAGCAAGATCTGGCGGATAAAGAGCTCCTCACCCAAATCGTAAGTGGGTGGGACAGTAAGAGAGGTAGCGAGGATATCCGCATCCGTGCCTCTGCGCTTTCTGTCTTTGCTATTGGCGTAGAGACAAATCTCCCAGGTGTCGGCCCAACTCTCGTCACCGCTAGTGTCGACTTGTCTGTCAACATACTGACAATGGAGCCTGGCGTCGAAGCGGGTATCCTGCGACGTTCTGCTGTGTTGGTGGTTCTCAGTTTTGTTCGAGCGCTCAACAAAGCTAAAGAGACGGGCCGAAAGATTGGGTTCGGCCTTACCGATGAAAGTCAGGAGGACATCAAGCGAGTGTTGAACTACATCGTTGAGACTGATAACGACGAGCTTGTACGGCAGCATGCGAGGGACGTCGTCGAGAGTCTGGACAATTGGAAGATCGGATCCTTGATTTCTGAGGCACAGTCGTCAAATTCAGCTCTATCACGACTAGCAGGTTTGAGTGTCAACCCTGGACCAACAATCCTTGCCAACCAAAAGACCACAAGGCCGAGGATAGAGGAGATCGAGTAGCACCTCGAATAAGGCATCGTATGAATAGCAGTGCCGCGGTACTCTGACAGCGTTGTCATCTCGATGGCGATTGTCTTTTACAGAAGCTCACACTGCACGAGGTCGATTTGTTCGATCTGGATGAGTGTGTCAACACGCCTGCTCCAAGTACAAAGATCCACCCGTTCGACCATGCGCAGTCACTTCAATATTGCAAGTGTGTTGGTTGATATGGTCATTCCTTCCATTGCCGATACTCAATAAATATGTACTAAAGAAACAAAACTTGAAAGCTAAGGCCTTCCTTTTCCTCATCCAAGAAGGCCCACTCGACGACCTAAGGATGTCTTTTTGCTTTTCAGTATCATGATCAAGACCATCGATGTCATTGCTAAAGTTTTTTGCTTATACCATGCCATGACAACCCACAACTTATGACTACCATCTCTGCACTACAGCAAGAATTGCAGTGGTGCAAATTCAACTATTCCATCCTGATACCTTGACTCAATTCTACCAGAGTCAGGAAATTTACTATTGTCCCCAACAAAGTCAGCGCCGTACTTCTTTCAAACAATATCACCGCCCTTCCAGAATGAGGAAAAGTCAAAGGAAACGGTGTCTAGTGGTCCATCTTACAGTGCACTGCGCAGTCTCGCCGCTGGGGCAGCCACAGTCAGGGTAGCAAGGCGCCGGGTCACTAACGCCCGTCTCGCAGTAGCAGTTGAGGTCGTCGGTGCAGCCGCAGTCGGGCCAGCATGGGCAAAAGGTGGCATCTTGGCGACCGAAGAGGGACGCGCCCTCGAGGGAGGCAGCCATGGAGACGCTGGCAAAAGCAGCGACGAGGATGGTGGAGAAACGCATTTTGTTTTGGAATTATAATGATGAGCTGAGCGGGTTGCTGTTGGCTGTTGTTGTTGTGCTGAAGAGACAGGATGTAAGATGGGAGGGATATGGACTTGGAAGAGATGGCGGGAGATTCAAATTGAGGAAGTACCAAGACCTCCTTTTATGTCAATTGATATCTATCCTGTTGCCTCATGTTCATTATCTAAACGTCACACTCGATTTCGTTCTCGCTTTGATGCTCGACAGATCGTTCAAGAAAAATCCATACTGCAGGCATCATTGAACACTATCGACATGGTAAGTAGCAGACAATAAGCACTCCACTCAAACGGCCTCCATACGTCTTCAGATAACGGAGTCGATCGCCGCCTCCCAACCGTTTACTAGGCCGCAACAAAGGATAGGTGGAGATGACTGCAGGCAACATAGACTAGTACGCGCTGGTATCCAGTATTCACATCCTGAAGGATTCGCGATGTGCATCAAGTTTTAGGGTAACGCGGCATATCCTCAGCCATGCTTTTTGTTCTCGGGTCGTAGCGTGGTTTGGCTGTGCTGACGTTGCGATGATGGGCTTGATTTGTCTTTGGTGAATGCAAATGGGTGCTGTTGAGTCCAGATTTTTTTTTTTTTTTTTTTTCTTGACGCTGACACGAGACTGTTCGGAGACGAGAGAAGGAGAGAGTGGCCACACTTGAACGGGGGCCAGTTCTTCTAAAGTTCAGTTATGCTTGTTTAGACGTCGATCTTCTATCCACATTGCAGGATGGTCTGGAACTGGGCCTTGATCAATTGATGGCTCGTGCAATGAAATTTTACACCTGGAGACTGAAGCCTCTGATCTGATGCCCTTGGTCCAGTGAGGCAGATACCTCGAGAACAGGTGCCCTCATACCCACTTATGTGAAGCAACCAGCGAGAAAACAAAGACGCATTATGGATTGTAACGTAGGATTACACGCTATTGAATTTGAACACCCAAAGTTAATACCTCATCAATACGCAGGTTCCGAACAAGGATATTTACGTACCTACGATTCACACTTCAGAATCAATGACAAGCTTTCGGGAAATTAATCCTCCAGACCACGCAAAGCGTCACATCGCTTCCTAATCCAGTAATTATATCGGGTGTCGGCAATGCGGCAACTTTGGGCCATCAATCGCTTTTCAGCATTTCCTCTGCCTGCTGTCACCTCTGAAAGAGTCAAGTAAGCAGTAACCGTAAGCAGGTGCCTGGCAGGGCAGCACCGTGGGGCGTGACATGAATACGTCACCTAGATACACACAGTGAAGCCCGTCCCCACCCTTCGTGTTAGATACGCTGCCCTTTGAACAGGCACTGCAATTCATGGCTTATTTTGTCTTCGGTTCTCGAGGGACAAATCTTGGAAGATGGCTTCGCAAGGGAAGACACGACTGTGAAGAGGCTCTTGCATTGTCCACGCTGCGCCTCACTCTGGGCTCCCCGGACATGCAGGCCTTTTGTGACGGTCAAGCTGGTCTTGGAATCACTGACGTGGCGCTGAAAATGCTCTGCGTGACAGGATCTCACGACTGCCTCGATACATGGACCGTGAGAAGGTGGGGGGGAAGTTTTCCTGAGAGCTGGGACTCGATCTTGAATGGGACAATGCATTGCGCATGGCGAATGCTATCCTGCGTGTCTTTGGGGTTGCGCAGGAAGCATTGATGCGGTACAAAAATGATGAGCGCTTGCAGATTTGATGACGAGACCAATAAACCGATGAAGCTTTTGGTGATTTTCGAATAGACCTGTTGCGATTGGGTAAGAAAATTCGATGCGTGAACAATCATGTGATAATGTGAAGGTGGGAAATTGAGATGATAGAGTCAAGCTCAGGGTTAGGGTTGTCACATAACCCTGCCATCTGTCGACAAGGATGCCACTCAACGCGCTCGGAATAGGCCCAGACGCGTTTGCTGAGCGGGTGCAGCCCACTTACATTCACCAAGGACACCGACACCACCAAAGCAACCACGCAAGGATGATCCAAATCCATCAATGAGGATGCCTGAACGGAGGGTCATCTACGATTCCGAAGACGAAGATGGAGACGAAGGCTTCAGCCTGCCCAACAGCCCGTCCAAGGCCTTATTTACAGAGAGTGGTGACCACGACGGCGACAACAATGATGATGGCGAAATGACATTGCCAACAGACAACGGGGACAACACAGTCGTTGGGTCAATCAGCGATGCACGATCGACAGATCCCGAATTCTTCAGGCAGCTCTATGAGAGTGCGCAAAAGACTCCGGTTACGGACGCCATCGTGCCAGACTCGGCGGCACAGCAGGACGTCCAAGATGACAATGCGCATACCTCCTCTTCAATCAGGCAGAAAGCCTCGTCGTCGATTACAGACCCGGCATCCACAAGAACCAAGAGGAAAACCATGGGCCAGATCAGAGCGCAAAGTAGGCGATTGCTTGACTGCACCCCAGTCACTACGCCGACTGCGCCAATATCCGGACAAAAAGATATCTACGACTTCACGCTGAGTGATGGTGATGAAGAAGACCCATCCGTAAGACGCGTACCTGCAAACATCTTTGCGGCTCGGAAAATGCCAGAGGTCGAGACAGTCAAAAAGAACAAGAAACGGAGGCCAGCGTTGCTCGAAGATGCCATCCTTGACTCCAGCTCACCGCAGCTCCCACAAGCCCCAGGAGCCGCTGACGACAAGTGGAACTCGAAAATCGAAGACAAGGGACGGCAGACTTTGTGGCTGGAGAACCAGAGCCAAATCCCGGACGACGTCGACCTACTACGATTTACTCCTGCCAGCTCAGGCTTGGCAGTGGATGCCTCGCTTCAGGCCGCGAGTAAGGAACCGTCGTCAGCCTCGTTCATCATTGCCCCACCCAGTCGCCTCACAGCGAGCCAGAAGCAAGAGTACCTGCGTCTTAGCGACATCTCCGAAGCCGATAGGGAGTCTCACTATGAGCAGCCCTCACTCCCGCCACAAAAGCCACTCTCGGGAGATTGTCTGCCCTCCAGCACAAACACGCACTCGACGGTCGAGGGCCGACATTCGAGTAGGCATCGCTCGTCTGCAGGCCGACTGCCTACCCTAAACTCATTTGGCGAAGTGATCACCTCTTGCGCGACCGAGACGCAACCAGAAGCGCCACAGGTAAGTCAAGTTAATGCCTCACTGCCGTGGTAGGATACTAAATAGGAAGCTGCAGCCACCGTCCTCTCCAGACATCCTCAATGCAGATCTACAGGTCACATGTTCACGTAAATTGAAGCGAAAACGGTGTGCAGATGCAGGAGAAAGCCGTGTTGTGGATGGAGGCTGGGATTCTGACAGCATTGGAGTCAGCCGAGAGCAATATGTACCGAGGCCCAGTCGCCGCAGGACAGGTCTTGAGTCTATTGCCCATGGCAGTAACCAGGAAGAGGCGAAGGCGGACGCTCCTATCAGCCGAGCAAGGCGGGAAAAGCAACGAGACACCGTTGGAACAGGCCAGGATTTCGACTCCGAGTCCGAGAAGGTGCATCGCAGTTCGAAACGAGCCGTAGCACGGCACAAAACGAGCAGGCGCTCCAGTGTGATTGGCGAGGATGAGGACAAAGATCAGCAAGACTCTCAGTCGATGCCTGACACGTTGCCTCCCGACAGCTTTGAGTTGGGCAACGAAAGCGCAACGGAGCCGCCGCTCGCATCGTCTCAACACGAAGCGCGGGAAGCGTCAACTGCTGGACTCGAAGGGCTGGACAGGGACTTTCTCGCAGCCCTTCCAGAAGAGATTCGTCAGGAAGTTATTGCAGATCATATTGCGCAACAGTCTGCTCGAGAATCACAGGCTACACGGACTAGAAGCCATCGTCGGTTTGTGGAACGATCGAGTGAGCACCAGTCTCTGCCCATAACAACCACTCCACAACCCCGAAAACGTGGACGAAAGAAGAAGCAACAGCAAGCTAGTCACGATGAACAACCTGCTGCGCCTGCATCAGAAGCAATCCCGGTCTCAGAGAGTTCAGTTACGGGGAAGAGGAGAAGAGGCCGCCCAAGGAAATCTGATGTGGCTCAGGTAACTGGCGCGGCTGCTGATGCAGATGTCCTTGTGGAAGCAACGACAACGAGCACAACGGCACAGAAGATTGCACCTGGATCAGGTGCCAGCGCAGAGGATGATGTAATGGAGGCTTTAGCTGGTGACAGTGAGACTTTTGGCAATGCCGAACTAGAACTAGTGGCCCCTGCGAAGAGAGGGCGCAAAAGAAAGATCGAGGATACGGACCCCACAACTCGTGCAACGCCGCCAGAGGAGGCAGAAGATCCACAGCATTCAGCCAAGGTCGGGTCCGAGGCCATGGATGCTGCCACGGAGCGTACAGATGCGGTCGATCAGCGCGATATTTTGAAAGACATAAGCAATAGCGCGGTCCAGAACGGATCGTCGGGGTCCCTGGAGGGTGTAGATGAAGACGGTGGCAAGCAGCAGCAAGAACAAGACCAGACACCAACAACAATAACTACTGTCAAGACGACGCCAGGTGGAGGGCCACTTACAGCTGGTGGTAGCAGCAGCAGCACCAAGACACCTCTTTTAAGAGTTGGGCTGAGCAAGAAGTCAAGGATCGCGCCGCTGCTCAAGATGATACGGAAATGACAAGCGTGCTTGTACCGTCTGGTAACCGGCGCCCCGGGTCGGGACAGGTCAATCTTGCCGGTCCAAGATGGCTGGCAGCCGGCCTTGCATGGACGCATAGCCGGGTTGGGGATGCTGGCAGGCGGGGAAGAATGGCATTTACCTTTCCTCCATCGACCCGACTGCCACCTCTCGGCCGATAATCACTGGTTCAAGGTGATATGTGGCACAAGTGACTGTAAATGGTAACTCTCCTTCAGCCGTTGTGGTAGGAGTCGTAGCGCCCTGGTTGCAGCCACGCGCGGGAGCAAGAGCCAATCATGAGGCCTGTATTTACAGTGACTACAGCACACTATAGTGCAACACAGCGCAGCATATGCACTGCAACGCAGGCCCTGCAAGCCCTGTAACGCCCGCTGGTACTACAGTAGTGGGCTGGTTCACTGGATGCGCCCCTTGCAGCCCAGCATCTGCAACGTGCCTGTCAGGTGCTGTCACAGGGCGCTGCGGCGGGCACAGCCGCCAAAGAATGGGAGAATGGAGGGGCAGAGACCGGGGGGGGGTGTTTCCCCGCGCCCTATCGACCCCTGACGGCTCTGGGCCCTTTGCTTCTGAGCCCCTGTTGTTGCCCGTCCATGGTGGGGGAAATTTTCGACTTTTGTAGCGCCGGCACGGGGCCGAAGCCGGCGTCAATCCCCCAAGTAGCCAAAGCCCAGCAGCTAATAGTGGGCTGGGCGGTGACATGAGTCCTCAACCCAGCCTGTAAGTCCCGTAAGTAGCACTATAGTCTGTCTGTCTGTGTCTGTCTCAATGACTTGACTGACCGGTAGGCGGGGCATCGTCACCTTTCTTTCATTTCCTCCTCGTCCTCGTCCGCGTCCTCGTCCTCCCACATTTCTTCACCACCTCAACTGTCGATTTAACTCCCGCTCTCCGCCAGAGCCTCCAGTCTTGCGACGAGCAACTCGACTCCTTTGCACAGGCTTCCTTCTTTCCTGAGAACCAACATGTCGACCGGTCAAGAAGCCAACGGCGCCTCCAACGGCAACGGCACCCACACGCCCTCGCAGCGCTACCTGAGCACCCGCGGCGAGGACAACGATGTACGATGATTTCTCTGTCTCCTGCCAATGGCATTGGCATTGCTGCTGCTGCTGCTGCTGCTGCTGCTGCTCTTCTTGTCAATCACGGCACCAGCTTGCTAACCAAGAACCGCTTGCTCCCTTCCTGACAGCTGTCCTTCGAAGACGTCGTGCTCAAGGGCCTTGCCACCGATGGCGGCCTCTACATCCCAGAAGAGATTCCTGCTGCCGCCGACTGGCAGAGCTGGAAGGACCTGTCCTTCTCCGAGCTTGCCTTCAAGATCCTGTCCCTCTACGTCTCGCCCTCCGAGATACCCTCTACAGACCTCAAGGACATTATCGACAAGAGCTACGCAACCTTCCGTCACGAGGACGTCACCCCTTTGCGCCACCTGCAGGACAACCTGTACCTGCTCGAGCTCTTCCACGGCCCGACCTTTGCCTTCAAGGACGTCGCACTGCAGTTCTTGGGTAATTTGTTTGAGTACTTTTTAACGAGGAGGAACAAGGGCAAGACTGGACGAGGTGAGCATACCCCTGCTTCCCCCTTTTGGGGGTGATTGATAGAACCACAAGATAGGACAAGGCGGCGGGTTATACAGAAAGACGAAAACAAGGAGCAACGACAGTCGATCGTCACTGCTACACTGACAGACAGCTGACTGCTTGCATCGCACAAAACCTACAGACAGGCATCATTTGAGCGTGGTTGGCGCAACCTCTGGCGACACTGGCAGCGCCGCCATCTACGGCCTGCGCGGCAAGAAGGATGTCTCCGTCTTTATCCTGCACCCCAAGGGCCGCGTAAGCGCCATCCAAGAAGCGCAAATGACGACAGTCCTCGACAAGAACGTGCACAACCTCGCCGTGACAGGGACCTTTGACGACTGCCAGGACATTGTCAAGGCCCTCTTTGCCGATCCCGACATCAACTCGACTCTGAAGCTCGGTGCCGTCAACTCCATCAACTGGGCGCGCATCCTCGCTCAGATCGTCTACTACTTCCACGCCTACTTCCTCCTCGTCAAGAACCCGAACTCTCCCATTGCGCTCGGCGACAAGATCCGGTTCGTTGTCCCCACGGGCAACTTTGGCGACATTCTCGCTGGCTACTTTGCGCGCCGCATGGGCCTGCCTGTCGACAAGCTCGTCATTGCTACCAACGAAAACGACATTCTCAACCGCTTCTGGAAGACAGGCCGCTACGACAAGAAGCCCGCTCACGGACCCGAGGCAGAAGGCGGCCTGGCCGCTGACGGCGTGAAAGCCGACGAGAGCGGCGTCAAGGGCACTCTCAGCCCGGCCATGGACATTCTCGTCTCGAGCAACTTTGAGCGCCTCCTCTGGTTCCTCGCCTACGAATTCGCCTCCGAGGCCGGCATGGACGACGAATGGAACAAGAGGCAGGCCGGGCAGGAAGTTGCCTCGTGGCTCAAGGACCTCAAAACCAAAGGAGGCTTTGGCGTCTACAAAGCTGTACACATGAGTGCCGAGCGCGACTTTGAGAGCGAGCGCGTCGATGACAGCCAAACCGTCGCGACCATCAAGGACTTTTACAGCCGCCTCGGCTACATTCTCGACCCGCACTCAGCTGTCGGCGTCGCCGCATCCCTGCGCAGCGTGGCGCGCGCTCCCAAGGAGACGGTGCACGTCTCGCTCAGCACGGCACACCCTGCCAAGTTTGCGAATGCAGTCGACAAGGCGCTTGCCGGCAGCGAGGGTTATGACTTTGAGCAAAAAGTGCTCCCTGCTGAGTTTGTCGGCATGGATCAGCGCGAGCGCCGGGTGGCGGACGTGGAGAACAGCTGGGAGGCTGTGCGGGAGGTGGTGAAGAAGCAGGTCGAGGAGGAGCTGCAGGCTGAAGAGGCGGCTGTCAAGGCCGAGATTGAGGCTGATAAGCAGTAAGCGGTAGTTTTGGCTGCATGTTTGATCGCGACTATGTGAGGAAGTTTGAGGTGAGCAGTGCGTATTGGATACTTGATGAAACAGAGGTTGTAGCATGTATGGCACGTGGGCAGGTTGCGAAGGAAGAGGAATCTAAAGAGCAACAAGGAGATTGGTGATGTTAAGTGGTCCAGGCATGTTCAAGTAAAACAGAAAAGAGAAAAACACATAAACAGAAGGAGTGAGTTGAAACAAATATGTATACACGCTCAGCATGGCATCATTGGCACGGCATGGAAATGGCGCAGATATATATCAAATTGTAACATACATAGTTGAATAGAGGGTATAAAAGACAACAAGAAGAGAGAGAGAGAGAGAGAGAGAGAGAGAGAGAAGAGAGGATGTAAGGTGTTGCTCGAGTTGTGTGTTTTACTCGAGAATTACCAAGTACCTGCCACAGTCTCGGGTTGTTGCAGCTTTCAGGTATGTAAAGCGAGCCAGGAGGATTTTTGACGTTTATATAGCAATGACTACCTACGTAGATGATACAAATGTATGTACATGCATATATATATATATATATATATATATATATATGAGATTCAACAACGTATCATCTGAATCCCTTGAACGTAAAGGACCACGCGTTTGACTGGGAGGTGTATATGCCCAGGTCTTATTTTTGCCTAGATATACAGAAATGGAAAGGTAGATAGGCACGTTGGGCTTGTTCAGACGTACGGAGGCAATGGTTTGTTCAGTATAGGCTTGTGGCATTTGTTTATATAAATGTAAATCATAATGTAGATACATATGTGGTTATAGGCAGATCTTTCAGACGCTGTGTATCATGTTATTGGCTTTGACTGTTGTACACAAGAACCATGAATAAAATCAACTTGCTTCTCCAAACCTTTTATTTCTCAGGGACTTCTCCTGGGTACGGTTTGCGGCCGTAGACGAAATACCTAGTATTATTGATAACAAGAATTAGTGAATAAACCAGCCGTGCACAGGGGAAGGACAAAAGAAGCACAAAAGAATAGAATGGCTTCAACTTGACAGATATATCCTCTACAACCTCGGCTTACTCTAGGGCAATCAAGCGTGGGGAGGGATACGAAAGGATCGAAAAAAAAAAACGAAAAAAAAAAAACCCTTACCAAGGCACGAATCCATGAATCGCCGTATCCCGCACATCGCGCTTGGTGCTGCGCACAATATCCTCAATCTCGTCGGGTGCCATGCCCAGCGCGCGAAAGAGCTTCCACGAGGTGCCGCGGATGGCTTTGTCGGCATTTGTCATTTGCCATTTGCCGAGCGTGTGGAAGCGTGGGTCGGCGGGCCAGTTGTTCACTTTGTTGTGAAAGGTGTCAGTTGTCAATCACAAGGGGGGTTGTGTGTGTGTGTGTGTGTGTTGAAAGTTGAAAATATCAAGAGGGAAATGAAAAGAGGAACGAGAGGGAAGATGTACAAAGATCCGAGTGCCGGAAAACATAAAAAATGACAAGACTCACTCGGACAAGGCACCACTTCCTCCACTACATCCACGAATCCAGCCTCCTGCAACATCTGCTGATACTTGTGCGTGATCAAGAAATCCCTCCCCACGACCGCGCCCGCCTGCAGCATAAGCGACACCCAGCGCTCATTCGCCGTGCCAACGGTGGTCCCATCCGTTGACAACAGCTCGAACCCGGTATCGTTAAACTCGATCCAGCCACCAGGCACAAGGTTATCATAGGCCTTCTTGATCACGGTGCGGTGGTCATCAAAGCATGTGAAAACAAGCCTTAAGAAGATGAAATCGAACGGGTCCGGAAAGATCCACTCGTCCGTCTCGGAGTTTTCCTTGATGAAGGAGACGTTGGGCGGCGCGTTGTCAGGCTGGATGAGAGAGAGGTCTGTGCCAATTACATTGGATTCCGGGTGCAGATTGGCGAATTGAATGGCCCAAATGCCGGTTCCGGTGGCGATATCGAGGACGTTTTTGGGGGAGACGACAGGGGCGCGATGGAGGGCGCCGTCCAGGAGGAGGGTGACGAGGCGGTGTTGCAGGTCGAGACGATCCTGTTCGGCCTGTTTGGAGGGTGAGGCGTTAACTTTTCCATCATGTGGCTAGTCGTGGTGTACATTCTCCATTTCCTGGCGTGATTCCTGAGGCATATATATATAGTTGCAGCGCGTTTCTCTAAAACCAAAAGGCAAGACTGGAGCCCTTTTTGATTTCATATTCACTTCACTTACCGGATCATTTGGGAAGAAATACCGGCCAGTACTGTGGTTGTGGAACGTTCTCCCCGACTCCTCGTCCATTATCGAGCCGGGCTCAGCCACTGAGGCGCCAGAAGGCATGCGCATGAGCTCTTCTGGCACAGGTTTGCCTTGTGCATAGAGAATATAGCCATTGCTGTTTGTGGCGGAAATATGTGGCAATGATTGTCAGCATTGTGTCTTGTATAGCGCTCCTCCTCACAACTTGGGAGTCTCAGCAGACGGTTGGCAAAGAAAGACACATGACATCAGATGACAAGCCAGGGCCCGACTCCAGGAGTTTTGTGGTGTTCAATTTGGCAGAAAGAAACCAGAGCAGCCGGCAAGCAACAAGGGAGATGTCTCATCTGGGAAGGTCATGGATGAGGGCGCTGAAGATGACAAGTATGAAACCTGACAGCAATGGCTATCAGACCAACAAACTCACAAGTCCATTGCCGGGATGGCCGGAACCGGGACCGTGTCTACTGCTTGCTGAGAAACCACCTCGGCACTTGACGCCTGCGAGTAGTCCACGGCAGCTGCCAAGGTGGGATCGGACGAGAAGCCAGAGGTTTGTTCCATTGGGACGGTGGACGGTGGGAGCTGAAAGCTTTGGTCCTGCTGCTGCTGCTGTTGTTGTTGTTGTTGGTGGTGGTGGTGATGATGATGATGATGTTGTTGTTGTTTTTGTTGTTGTTGTTGTTGTTGTTGTTGTTGTTGTTGTTGTTGTTGTTGTTGTGGCTGGTAGTTTGCATACTGTTGATCTAGCGGGTTTCGTGGCTGATATTGTTTTTGATGTAGTTGATGTTGCTGCTGCTGCTGCTGGTTCTGCTGCTGGTTCTGCTGTTGTTCAAGCTGTTGAGAGCCACGGCCTTGGGTCTGGCCTTGAGCTTGAGCTTGAGCCTGAGTCTGAGCTTGAGTCTGAGCTTGATCGTACAAGTGAAACAGGGCGCCTGCATGGACATCGTCAACGGGCAGCGAAGACCACGCGAGCGGTGCCTGGCCTACCGCCAATGGAGCGCTTGTAACCTCATAGGGATAGTATGCTGGCACTGGCGCCCCGGCCTCGGAGGCAGAGCCAGAGCCAGAAGCTAATCCGCGAATGCTGGCAGCGGCGCTGGTGGCGGAGGTGGTGGTGGCGGTCGCATTATCTGGGTCTTGGCCTCTGCCAGTGTCTGGATAGTAGACGTGCTGATTCGAATAGGGGTCCATGCTGCGTACCGGCACTCAATCGTTCGCGTGCAAGACGGGATTTAAAGTTTTGCTGTCAAGATCAGAGGGACAGCAATCAGTCAGTAGGCCTCTCTTGTCTCTTTTTGGCTGAAATTGTTGCCAATCAAATTGGGAAGAAAAGGTGAGAAGGGAAAAAAAGCATTGAAGGAATGATCGTACGATCTTTCCCCCCAGTTCGGCTGTTGGTTGTTCTTTCTGCTTTTCTTTCTAGAAACATTCCACAGTTGCATTCCACTGCGACCGCCCATAGGTCTTTCCTGTCAGCCACTTCCCCCGCTCACAAGGCAAGGGCGCTAGCATAGAAAGTACCTGTGTGGTGGGAAACTGGCAGATTGAGTGGTATTTGATGGGCGGTGACCCTCCCATGTACCTGATCGCTGGTGCCAACCCGAGAGTGGCAGTTAGGCGTGTCGCTCGGTCAGTGTCCTCGATAGCCGTGGTAGCTGATAGCCCAGCTTTGGTGGCTACTACTGCATAGTACATTACTGCTTTGGCCACCCTGCAGATTGACATCTGTTCCTCTTCCGTGCTGACGAGGTGGTAAGTTCTGGGAACTGTCGGACTCGATCTTCTTTCTCAACTACAGGCTTCCAGCATCCTTTGAAATGAACAAGCACCGTACATCATACAAGAAGACGGCCGAAGAGACAAGCAGGGATTCGCATCAATCATCGTGTCTATCGCGGGGTTACTTGGCCAATGAAGACCAATCTCGCCACCGTGCCAAGTGCATCTCACAGAGACTTGGTTAGGTAATCAATAGTGTGTGCTTGAGTACTATATACATACTCTCACGTAGAGTGATGCTGGACTTTTTCACTCCATCAAAAGCCAGGGATACAAAGTCCTGCTGAATGGCCCTCTGACTCAAAATACTGTCCTGTAGTCTGCTTCCTACAAAAAGTGCGTGTTATCGTGTCGTGTCGTCATATTATGGCTCGTGGTTCAATCCTCAGTTCCAGATTCCAGAACACTGCCGACCCTGGACCACAGTGCTTTAGCTCTTACTTCCAATTCTTGTGCTCCTTGGTATAACCACAACTGAATTGACATCGCATGGACGTTCATCCGATGCAAGGACCACATCAAAGCTACAGAACTCCAGCTGCAAGCCAACAACCCCATGGATAACACTGTAGTTTCCGTCAATCCATACCTCCAATGCAACGACAGGCAACCAAGGAGAAAGTTCCCCCACTAGCCGCGATCCCATATCTGCACAAAATCCCCACGGAATAGCCGACGTGACCAGCGAGACAAGATGGAAAGTTATTTTGGGTGTGGTTTGAAGTCTTTTGCAGCTTGTAAGTCATGGCCAACTTCCCCTTTCTTTTTTTGTTGTATTCTGTTTCTGCCTCTTCTTTTGGTTGCCAAGCGCATCATCAGACCAATGCTCAATGAGCTTTTTGATTGGTCAAGAAGATGAGTCTGAGACGGAGACGTTTGTGTGTTTGGGAAGTGCGTGGGACCCCTGCCCACGAGTATCGAGGTAGTGTGCGAATGTAAATGGAACGTATATGAGGTCAATCTGGGGGCGACGATGTAAGAACAGCCGCCAGATATATTGATTCTTGCGACATGGTTGGCAATGTGGAGAGATGTCTATGCAGGAAGAGATGTGGTAAGTGTAAGTGCAACTATGACACTGAGGTGGGCCCCACCAAGAGTCGGAGATTTGAAGATTCAGGAAAACCCCATCGCCGGTCTGCGTCCAAGTCCTGGACGGTCACTACGTTGGCAAGAAGCTAAGAGATGAAGTCTAAGAATAGTTATGCCGAGGTGATGAGCTGTGCACTTGTGTAGAGCCTCTTTAACGGGTCCAAGAAGATACATCCCAGGTCTTACGATGGCAGTTTGAGCCGTTACAAATCGCACTGGTTCGAGCCAGCTTGTTCAGACGATACAAGGGCAAGGACTCACAGCTTTCGAGGGGCAGAACTCGACTAGGAGAGCAAGACAACACGATGCTATGTTTGAGGTGAATCTATTAGTAGATGCTGCCTGATCGGAATGTGGGCTGGCCCGTTGTCAAGTCACGATCGATATACAGTTAACAAACTAGAAAAATAGCATACTTGCTATGCTTGATGCTGAAGATCCTAGTCTAGGTCGGGTCTAGCGGGCCACAGCACGCTGTACCTAGCGGTTGACTCCCGCAAGCCAGGAGGGGTTTCCCCAGACCAACGTCTGGACAGGGCCCGCAACCGTATCACTGCCTCACTTGCTGCTTGTTGAGACAGACCCCTGGCACCGACTCCACCCGCGACTTCACTTCGTAGACAGAGTCGAAACGTCTCGTGCGCTAAGCGTCTCAACCTGCCAAGAGCCCTCTTTTTTTCTCTCTTTCCTTCTTCTTCCTCGTGCGCTACCACGGCTTTGCCGCCGTGCTTTCTTTCCTACGCCTGGCTCGATAGCGCCATGACCGGGGGCTAGGATCGTCAGATTTGTCCCAGCACCTCGCCAAGACCTCGAGAGCTCCCATCAAGTGCTGGGCGGCAGAAGCTGGGATGAGACTCGAGCTGCGTGTCGAGATGCGTATGCTTGGCTCGACTTGTGCCGCTCGCTGTGAGAATGCTGACGCGGCTGTGGTGTTTGCTCTCTTGCCGTGGCTTTTGTTTTCGTCCCAGCCTATGCCAGTTGAGGCGAGGCCGAGATGCAGCGTGAGAATTCCGACGAGTATATAAATTTGGCATTCCCCATCACCAAGATGCCAAATACCTACAACCCTCACTCCTATCACCATCCAACAAGCACATTACATTCTAGCAAAGAGCATCACAGTCTCCTTTCTCCCTTTCCACTTCTTCTCTTTCTTTCTTCGGCCGGTCCGTACGCTCTGGTTCAGCTTTTACTTCGGTTCGACCTGTACATCCTTTTTTATCTTTTCATCCATTCTCCTTTTGTAGTCACGATCTCGGTTTCGTTTCTCATCCCATCGTCAACATGAAGTTCAACGCCCCTCTTGTCCTTGCCTTGGCTGGTGTCGCCCTCGCCAAGGGAAACAGCACCAACTCGCAGTGCAAGGAGGTCGCCAAGCTGACCAGGCTCAACGACATTGTCGCCAACACGACGCTGCTCAACGAGTACACCGACAACAATGCCACCAAGGCCGCCGAGCTCGAGGCCAAGGCCGCAGCTGGCAACACCACGCTGGCAACGCTCAGCAGCAACACGACCCTCATGACGACGTGCTACCAGATCTTTGCGGTCGAGGACATGGAGGACGACTGCGACGAGATGGACGCCATCCAACAGGCCAACGTCGTGGCCGCCAACGCCACCCTGCTGGCCAAGTACACCAAGAACAACGCTACCAAGGCCGCCGAGTTTCAGGCAAAGGTGTCGGCCAAGGCGGCCACTCTCGATGCTCTGCAGTCCAACACGACCCTGACGGCATTCTGCTCGACTCTCAACGACAAGTCTTCGTGCAAGTCCATGGCCAAGCTGATCAAGCAGCAGGATCTCGTTGCCAACACCACTGCTTTGGTATGTGATATCTCCACATCCTGTTCTTTTTCCGGGACCCGTCATCACAGGACTGATAGCTAACACTCTTCAATCACAGAACGACAAGTTCAACGGCAACGCCACCAAGGTTGCCAACTACCAGGCCAAGGTCAGCGCAAAAGCCGCAAAGCTCGCCACCTTGATGAGCAACACCACCCTCCTCAGTACTTGCGAGGGCCTTGGCATCACCACCGCTGCCGACGTCGCTCAGGCTGCTGCCATTGCCACCACCACTGCGAGCGCAAAGAGCGCCGCTGTTGTCGTCAGCCCGATGGCCGGTGCCAAGGTCATTGCCCTTGTCTCTGGTCTCGTCTACGCCATCGCCATGCTGTAAAGCGCCGGCATACACGTCCGTCTTTAGAAGTCCCCGACTGGTCGTTGGATCACCGCTTGCTTGGAGACTCGAGACTCGCGGGGACCAAGACCTGGGTGGATACCTTCAAGACTCGCAATAGCGGCAGGTGAAGCGACGGCTGTTGTGATTCTCCTGTCCATACTGATGGGAATATGCAGCTAGTTGCATGCCTGTCAGTGGTGTTGAAATGTTGGCAGTAATGCCAGAAGGAAATTGGCAAAAGCGTTGCTTGTGATTACAAGTATATATGGAATGCCAAGCATATTTCCGCGTCCGTCATGTATTCAAGGTCGCTTTACCTTGTCTAGATTATTTCCAGTATGTTATCTTAAGACTCTGCAGCAGTCAAAGTATAATGTCATAAAGTAATCAATATCAAAGTACTTTGTCGAGCACGTGGTGAGTCTGTAGAGGTGAAGTTCGTAATATAATTCCAGGAAGAGATTGAGAAATCGTCATTTCCACCTGGCCGCCGTGTTTAGCATCACTTGCATCAGCGGACGGTCAAAGTGTACATGGCAGAATGAGGAAGCCACAGCGTGTTCTCAGGCGACTTATTGACAATGTCAGCTGATGCCCGTCTACGCTAAATTGCTGCAAAAAAAAAAAAAAAAAAAAAAAAAAAAAAAAAAAAAAGAAGAAGAAGAAGCCCCCAACTTGCTTGTCTTCAATTTGTGCCACGCCAACTAGAGATCGCCAAGCGAGCATTATGAGCAGTGTATACGCAGTGTATTCCCAGCTGCTGCGCGCACACTGGCCTATGTTGGTGGCGAAATCAATGGGTTGGACTTTGCTCGAGACCTTGTTGAACAACACATTGTGACTTGCTGCTGCTAGGGAAATCAGTGGTCCGTTCCGGATATAATGGTAACAATCCTGATTATTAATTCGTCAAAGTCGACGTCAAATTGACACCTGGTTCAACCTCGGCTCTTGTGTCTTTCGTCTCCGCAACCCGTGGTTTCCAACGCTATTGTGCACGGCTTAAGTAGCTCAACGTCATTGCCGCTCACCGTTCATCTTTTTGTTGAGGGACTGCAGAGGGTCTTGTATTTGGACAGACCTCTGTTGCTATTCATTCCAGACTCTCGATTGCATTGTAATTAATTTTTGCCCGTTTATTGAAGCTCAGGGTCGGACGACCAGCAGCCACAATGAAGATTACGCTCTACGTGGACATTGTGTCTCCCTTTGCCTATGTGGCATATCACATCTTGAGGGTGAGTAATCCTTCCATTCAGCCAACCCAAGAGCCCCCAGATGTATTTGGAGGAGGATGGTGAGCAATAATGGAGTACCAAAGACGGATTGCTGACGCAAGTATGCAAAAACCAACAGCACAATCCAGCATTCAAAGCATGTGAGATTACATATATCCCCGTCTTTTTGGGCGGGATCATGAAGACTGCGGGGAATACTGCGCCGATTTATATTCACAGTACGTACCAGTCATTCTTTCATTCTTTGCATTCTTTCTCGCTTTATCGGCTTTTGTGAGCAGCAGACCTTCTGGGGTGATGGCCCGACTTTTGAGACTCACATGTCAGGCTCACTCAAAAATTGACAATGATCAACAACCAATTCTCTCTCCTTTTCCAATTTTCTTTTTTCTTCATGTCCATTAGTCTTTGTGATCACTAATACTAACAATACCTCTTCAGACAAGGACAAATGGATCAACCAGGAGCGCATCCGCTGGGCATCCTACTTCTCCGTCCCCGTCGTCCCAGACGTACCCAAGGGATTCCCTCATCTCACGCTACACGTCATGCGCGCCATTTGCGCTCTCGTACAACAACAACAACAGCAAACCACTGCAGAAACAGGAACGTCACAATCACAAACCTCCCCAGCAGCTCAAAAGATCCTCATCTCGGCGCTCGACGCCTTCTATGACGCGTACTGGGTGCAAGGCCGGATCGTTTCGGAGAAGGAAGTGCTGAGTGAGGTCCTGGGCAAGATCTTGTCCTCCTCATCATCATCCTCATCATCGTCAACTACCGGTAGTGGTAATAGCAATGTGGAACAGATCCTCACACTAGCTACCACCGAGGGCAAAAAGATCTTGCAGGCCAACACGGACCAGGCCTATGCGGAGGGAGCGTTTGGGCTGCCCTGGATGGTGTGCGAGAACAACAAGGGCGAGAAGGAAGGGTTTTGGGGTGTGGATCATCTAGGTTGCGTGTTGGAGTTTTTGGGCATTGAGAAGCCGAGGAGTGGCGGGTGGAGGGCTATGCTGTAGGGTGGTCCGTGGTGGTGCGAGAAGTTGTGACCCTCGTGTGTGGGTGGTTTGGTGAGTGAGAGGCCTCAGCGCGAAGAAGTAAAAGAGATGATCAGCTTGAGGTCATAAAAGACTGAGCGAGGCGATTGACCCTCTCATCAATTTGCAGCCGTATTCACTCGTTCAAAATAGGTCTTATAAGTTACCTCTCAATGGTATTTCGATACCATCTCAACCAAGTCGCATTGGCACGCTGCCAGCGGAACTTCAAGCTCCCATTCTCAGTCTGGTCATTGCCGACAGGTACATCCCTTTCTCTCACTATCCTTTACTCTAACAAACCCTAAAACCGAGACTGGACCTTCTCCTGCGTATCCTGCAGCGCCCAGTCACTCGACTTCTCCTTACTCCTCACTGCACGCGCCTGCGCCTCCGTGAAGCCCTTGGCTTGTGTGGCCGGGTTGTAACCCAGTCCAGTCACCTTGGCTACAGCCGCATCATCGAGCCGAGGCGCCTCTTTGCCATCCGCCCGTCGATACACCGACACAACCGCCGCGCCACCCAAACCCAAATTGTGCTGCAGGCAGTACTTGGTACCATTCACATTCCTGTTGTTCGCCCACCCTCTCAAGTGCCAAACCAGCTCCGCACACTGCGCCAGCCCAGTTGCACCAAGCGGATGGCCCTTGGAAATCAGCCCGCCAGACGGGTTGATCACAATCTTGCCGCCATAGGTGATGTCACCGTTGCGGACCAACTCGTGCGCCTTGCCCGGTGCCGACAGACCCAGTGCGTCAATCGTCACCATCTCGTTGGCACTGAAGCAGTCGTGCAGCTCGCAGACGCTGAATTGGTCCGGAGAGACACCTGCCTCGGCACAGGCGAGACGCGCGGCATGCTGCGACATGCTGAAGCCGACGAGGTCGATGGCACTACGGGAGAAGAGCGCAGGCGAGTCGGTGGCGAAGCCCTGGCCTGCGATGAGCACGGCCTGGTCGCGGAGATGGGGCCGGGCGTCGAGGAAATCTTGGGAGACGAGGATGGCGGCAGCGCCGCCGTCCGAGGTCGGGCAGCACTGGAGCTTGGTGAGGGGTTCGTGGATCATGGGGGCGTCGAGGATCTGGTCACGGGTGTAGACGTCTTGGAATTGCGAGTAAGGGTTGTTGACACTGTGTGCGTGGTTGACGCGGGCAATCTCGGCAAAATCCTCGAGTTTGGCGCCGTATCTGGGGAGGGTTGAATCGATTAGCATTTGATGTCATGCTGGGAGAGCAACGACAAAGTGGGAGAAAGGTGCGGCGTACTTCTCCATGTACTCCCTTCCAGCGTTACCAAACATCTGCGCAGCACCAGGAGCCTTGGTGTAGCCCCTCGTGGTGGCCATCATCAAGCCAGAAGTACCCGTGGGGTTTTCGCGATCGTTGAAAAAGGTCTGCAGACTACCTGGCATCATCTTCTCAAACCCGACAACCATCACGCAGTCGGCTGCGCCACTGGCAATGTACTGGCGGCCAATGGCGAGGCCGGTCGATCCCGTGGAACAGTTGTTGTTGACGTTGATGATGGGGATCTGGGTCATGCCAAACTGGTAGAATACGCGCTGGCCGCAGGTTGAGTCGCCGTAGCAGTAGCAGGCCACGCCCTGGTCGACGTCGTCGTACGAGATGTGCGCGTCGAGCAACGCCTTGACGCCTGCCTCGAAGCCCAGCTCTGTGTAGTCGACCTTGCCGCGGGGTTTGATGAACTTGGTCATGCCAACGCCGAGCACGTAGCAGGGTGCTTTTGGTTTGGGAGCCATGGTGGGTGGTAACGATCTGTGATGTTGAGACTGGTGATGATGGTGGGAACGGGAAGGCGATGAGAAGATGTAGCTCAATGGTCGATGCGTTTCTGCTCGTCAGTCTTGGTGGATGGGCGCTGCTTCAACGCCAGCGATTAGCGATTATGCAAGGTCCAAAAAGAAAAGAAAAAAGTTTGGAAGCAGAATTGATGAAGCTTCTTATGTTGAAGTCGAGGCAGGTCAGAAAGTCAGGAGGTTGCTGCTTCCTCTGCGGGGGTGGCCCCGAGGAACCGAGGCATCTGATATCCGTAGATATCCCCAGAGGCGCGACTTGGGTTACAGGTGCCGCTGCAGTCACTCGTGTTAGTGAGCATTGCGCGGTGTACGGCCAATGCTTTAGTGCCAAGAACCCCTGGGCTACTTGACCTTCACCACCTGTCAACTTCCCCGTTCCCGCTCACAAGCCTTCCCCACGTTTGCTACCCCAGATTCCACGGCAGTAGGGAACCCACCAAAGCGGAATGCTGTTCGTGTCTTAATGGACTACAGCAAGAAGACTGCAGCATTTGTAATACTTGGTTCGTGACATGACAAGGTTGTCCCCAAGACGTCGAAGCACACTGCAACTGTCACCAGTATCAGAAGAATGACCAAGTTTCGGCTTTCCGGCTCAAGTGACCGTGCTCTTCAATATTATGCAGGGTATGAACACGGACTTGAGAGCTGGTTCAGAGATGACAGTGCATCAGCCATCATGATATCAGCGATCGATTAAATTTTTGCCTACAGCGGACAACCAAGCTGATTGCCGGGATCTTCATGGAATGGAACAAGAGGATCGCAGGGTAAATACGTAGGATATCTGCACTTCAGAGCCACAGCTTTAGAAGTGAATGCGAACACGTGGAAATTGGCTCAGCCATGAAAAAAGGGCACAACGCCATCTTGACCCATCCAATTCAAAACAAACAGAGAGTAAAACGATTCCCACCGTCTCAAATAGTAGCATCCCCAGATAATGCTGCTTTCCTGTAGAGAGTCTTTTCAACTTTGACCTCCAATCAGCTGATAGAGGGTCTGAGCATCAATATGAACAAGCAACGACGAAGATTTGTCTTTAGTATTTGAGGTTGGTGGAAAGATGAGCATATGCTCTCGTTCCTTGCCCACCGCGACTTCTTTCACTACCTCATCAGAGGTCGTTGCCGTCCCGACAACTCGTATTTGGACCCCGTTGTTCTCACGACTCGTCACGGGCCTGATCACAAGCGAGCGCTTGGACTCTGGAACTCGGCAAATCAGGTCACCGGGCTGAGCGGAAGTAGCCGCGATGCCCAGTTTCGGCAAGGGCGTACCGGTTTTGAATGATTGCAGTTGATATAGCCGAGCATCCAGGCCGTCGCTCAAGGCATGATGAATGGATGAGGAGCTGCTGTTCACAGACGAACGTCTTGTCAAGTCGCTTGCAGAAGAGTTCGAAATCGTGCCATCGCTGGTTGATGCAGAATCCGAGGACGCTGTGCTGTGCGAATGCACTCCTTGACTGTGAATCGAGTCCCGGCGGCTGCTAAGGCTTTGCTGCAACTTCTCATTGTCGACCAATGACAGATGACCGCCGTGGTGACTCGCAGCAAAGCCACAGAGAGTCACATCCTCTGAATCTAAGACGCAGCGCAGAAGGATCTTGCTTTCTTTATCCACCGGGGCAACTGAGTGCTTGTAGTTAGCGCAGAGCGCCGCGTTCCAGTCCGTAGCCGCGTTAATGTTCGATGTGTATTCAGCAACCGACGGGCCAAGCTCGCAGATAGATCCCAGGATCGAGGCCTCAATTGTTATGGGCAACTCCTGTGTCTTGCTCAACGCATGCGACCATTCAATGGAATCTTTGATAGTTGTCGCGGGCTCGTTGGTTGTGTCTGTGAGCAGTAACTTGACAAGGCGCCCAAAGTTGATCCATTCATTCGCATTCAATAGATGGTTGGTGCTCATGTGATTCATGGTATCAACCCAGACTTCCTGTGGTGACTTGTCGTAACCTATCGGAAAACCTGCGCCGTCGACTGCGAGGCCCACGAGGCCATATACTTTATCTCTGGAATCTTTGCAAAGCGCATCCTGGTGGTCTTCGAGCAGTTGCTTCAACGTATGGCTTTGGTGAGTCTTTTCCCGCAATATAAGATCGAATGTCAGGGGTCGTCCGGAAGAGACGAATGGCCGTAGAAAGGCTATGAATTGAGCCCAGGTAGCTGTCCAGGTACCGAAACCAACCTGAAGCTCCCTAGCCTGGCCGAGCTCTTGTATAATCCACAGTCTTTGCCAATACTCGTCGTCAATGAGCTCTTCAGCCATGGCTAAAGCAGTACTTCGCTGAAGTGTAGGCCTCGTGCTGTCTTTGGGTAAGCTTTTTGTGTCTGCGTTCCCATTGCCAAAGAGCGGGCGGACAATGGAGATTGATTTCCTTATAGATCCTTGGACCGAAGGCGCCTGAGTCTTTTTTTCTGCGAGTGAACTTCGTATCGATACTTCCTTCTCGAATCTGGAAGGTTCTTCGAGGACGTTGCGGTCCAGGTGCTTTTGATGGCGCGAATATTTGTCTCCAAGCCACACGATGACTTTTGCCGCTCTGAAGTATATTTGCCCCATCAGGCCTACTTGGCGCGCCTTTTCAAAGTCGTCGTTCTGGTTGATACATATAGCATCAATCCAGATAAGCCGGCTGCCACTAGGTTCCTGGAGACGCCTTAGAAAGCGAAGAGCTCCCATGAGATTCATTCCGACGGGGAGTGCGGCGCCATTGACTGTAATATTCTTGGTCTCTTTCATATCGCCCCAGCCTGATCATTGTTGAAGTCAGTGAATGAAGTCATTAGATTGGAAATACTGGAAGGAAGAGGCAGGCATGAAGTGAAATCATCGTACGGTAGGACAAGGCTTGATAGACAGGACGCGCCCGAAATGAAGAATGCACAAGCTTGCAAACAATGGGATCATTGTCATTCGAGGCGGGCTCGATCTGGATGAACCGCGTACAGTCGACTTTGGTATCAAGAGGTTCATAGATGGCGTCGTTGATGGGCCGCACAACAGGTTTCGGTTTGTCGAGACCAGCGACAAGCTTCACGCGAAGGGGTGCTGTAACGGCTGCCATTGTAAAAGAATTTCTTGGAGCAGTTTTGAGCTGGAATATCATATAACGGCGCTTCTCAAAGGAATGAAGTGTGCAAAAACGAATATCGATGAGGGGGTTTTTTTAAAAAAAAAAAAAAAAATTGGAATAATGAAGCAACCAGCGAAACGTCCATATCACAACGGCAACAACGGCAGGCTTATATATCACCCATTCGACTTCAAAAAGTAGCTGAATGTAAGGGCGTTGAAGGCGCGCCAGATAGCCGCTGCTTCTCACTCCCCTGTACCCTTGGCGCGCCTATTTTGCGAGAAATAGCAATAACATGAAGAAGGTTTCGCAAGCACAAACACCTACATGTGCGCCCATGGCCCTCACGTCAAACCCGCCCCAGGGTTGTAGCGCAGATGCTCCATCGCATGTGACAGTCAGGGCTCCGCTTTGGCTGCGAGTCTGGCTCTGGCGCGCGGAAAGAAGACCTGATTGATCACAAGTTGTCGAGCGGCCTGGAGAATTATGCGTGGCGTCTTTGGTTGAAAGAGAACTGCAGGTCGAGAGACTTCCAACCGGCGAGGGAGGAGGTGTGTTGATGATATTGTTGTGCCGTTCAGAGAGCACCACAGCAGGATTTCGTTTTGCTGACGATGCGCTGAAGCTCAGCAAGTCATAATAGACTCGACGTGAGCAGTTATTGTTGGCACTTGATCCTGAGGCGCCCATCGAGATAGTACGGCCGATCCAAGATGGCCAGCTGCCCGCAGGCCGTCTGGACGACAAGAGCTGAGGCAGATCAGCGTCTCAACCGCTGCTGTGGATCTCAAGCTTCGTGCTGTAGGCGCAGACGTGCTCCACCAAGGTCGTCCTGAGTGGATGTGCCCCCACAAGTGATCCATCGCCTGCGTATGAGTCGGCCCCAACCAGCACAAAAGCTTCAGTAAGCGCCGTCCTTGACGAGACCAACAAGTGATGCGCCCCGGAGATGCTATTTCTGGGCACTCACGCATCAACTCGGATGGGAAAGACGTCCTTTGCAGACTGTTGGTAGCCCAAGGCACCATCGGCTACCAGTGCAGGCCGCAAACAGTCCCTTTGCTTTGTAGACGCCGTGGCGAGGACCCGAATCCTTCGCAGCATGATCCAGCAGTGTCAAACAACCTGCGCCAGTCTGCTTCATCTCTCAGCCTGCCATCAGCTCGGCTCCAGTTCCATACTGTGCTTGATGCGGCGGCCGACAGATACCTGCATCTCACCACGGCTAAGTACTGCTTAGCTTCGGTAGAGAACGGTTGCTAGCGACAAGCCTCCCTGCCCTGTCCAAGGATGAGGTCGGACGATCCCTGGAAGACCGCAGGTACTTTCGAGATCGAACAAGTTGACAAGCGTTTAGGACGTACAGTTCGCCGCTTCAAGGTGCAGCGTTAAGCCCAAAAATATCAAAGAATCACTAGGACAGACAGTCAGGAAGAGAAAGAGAAAAGATGCAAATCGTATCAAGCTCGATGCAACTACGATTGTAAAAGAGCGCTGATGTTTGGTCGACAAGAAAATCACGTTTCATCTCGCTGAAGAAGACTGTCAAGTACGCAACGCCGTAATTTTTAGCCAGCGGGGAAGTTGGTTGTTGTCTGTGGCATGTTCCCGCCCAAGGGGTCGCCGACTTCACCAAATGGATTCTAGGTGTCAATCATCCATTATTGCCATTGCCAGAGCGATCAGACAACTTTAGATTCTAACAAACGCCCAAGTTTTATTTCAAGACAACGTCTGACTCGAACATCCCAAACAAACGATATTCAGATCGTCCAATACAACGCATTCATCAGCTTGGCCAACGTCGAAACCTCCATATTCAATTCCATCGCGACGACCATCCCGGCTCCGAATCGGCCCTCACAATCGGCTCCGACCTCTTTCACCCGGAATGATTTATAACCCACCGGAGAATCCCACCGTCTTTCGGCCGAGTTCCACTTGATCTCACTTGATGTTCACACCAAGAACCGCCTTCTTCGAGCTTCGGATCCGGACGTCTTCGGACTTTGGACTTGGTCATGTTCTACCTTGACGACTATATATACGATGCTTTCCCTCTTGCTGAGTTACTATTCTGACTCTTTCTGCATCTGTGCTGTCAGTCTTGTCGATACTCGAGTGCCTGTCTCGCCGGGAAAGGTGTGATTTCACTTTACTTCACTGAGTATTTTCAGGACTTTGTCTCTACGAAGCAGCCCTCAACTCAACCACCAACAAGACCCTAACACCACCAACACAACCATCATCGCACCCAACTGCACATTTGCCCGGAATACACTCACCAACACCAGTTTACGCCATACCCTACCGTCGCAGCCACCAAACTCTCAAATTCCTTGTACAAAATAAACATGCACATCCTCCTCATCGGCGCAACAGGCCGCACCGGCTCCGCCGTTCTCTCCGAGTCCCTCGCCCGCGGACACTCCATCACAGCCCTCGTACGAGATCCATCCTCCAGCATCCTCACCTCGCTCATCGCATCCACCCCAGGGTACAAGCAGAGACTCACACTGGTCACGGGATCACCACTGAATCCACTCGATGTATCGACTGCTGTGAAATCTGCTGCTGCTGCTGCTGCTGCCACCAATAGCGATGGGAACACCAATATCGAGAAGAATGAGTCGGGTCAGACCAATGCAACCATTGGAACCACAAATAACAACAACGGAAACAAAAACAACAACAATCGTCTCGTGGTAATAACCACACTTAACGCCCGCCGCACGTCAGACAGCCCCTTTGCAGCACCGCACCCGTCCGACTCCCCACCACGCATGATGACAGACAGCACCGCCAACATCGTCCACGCGCTCTCCTCTCTATCAGCAGCATCATCACCATCCTCCCACTGCCCCAAAGAAGACGAAAACACCAATCCCACTCCTGCCCTTTCCACACGCCCCAAAATCATAACCCTCTCCGCCCTCGGCGCAGGCTCCTCCTCGCAGCACACACACTGCATCATCCGCGCCATGGTCGCCCACACAAACATGAAGCACCAATACGCAGACCACACCGCCGTCGAAGCATGTCTTAGAGACGCAGTGGCTGCCGGTGCTGATCTCGACTTTGTCATTGTGCGGCCTACGCGGCTACTAGATGGGGTTGGAGCTGGCGTTGACAAAAACGAAGTCGCAAAAGTGTTTGAGACCGGCACTGACACTGGCACTGGTGGTGGTGGTTCAGCAACGGTTGGGATGATGGCTGCAGTGTCTAGGTTGGCTGTTGCGCGGTTCCTAGTTGATGCGGCTGAGAGCGATCGCTATGATGGTCAGGCTCCTATTCTTATTAGCTGAATGTCTTGTTTTCCATCTCACCCTTCTTTTCTTCTCCTCTCAGCTCTTTATTTTGCTTTCATCATACTCGTTTGAGAAACCACTTTCATATCAGCCAGCGCGAAAGATATTCAAAATGCGGACAAAACAAGCCAGCAACCTAGACACATAGGGTAGATAGGATTTGTGGGACAGCAACAGTATAATCTATAGACGTCAAGAAACAAAATCTATCTGCCTCTTTTTCTTTCTTTGCATTCCATCCTACTTTTTCGCATAACGCGTCGAGTCTACTGGTTTTGTAGCCTGCTCCGTTTCCCATTTGAGAGATAAACCACCATTCTCCCCCCCCCCCCGGCCCGGGAAAAAAAACCAAGTCAAGCGTCGCGAGGTTACTCACGAGATTATGGACTGGCATCCCGCAGTCCCACGTGAACAAAAGTGACCGAAGATGTGACAAAAGAAAAAGAAAGAAAGAAAAGGAAGAAAGGAAAAGCACAAAACATCAACAAATCTGGGGTATCAAGTTTTGGAAGTTACAGAAACACACACACACACATACAAAAACCCAATCAAACCGCCCGCTTTTGCATATCGCCGCTCCATATTTGCATATCCCGATATATTGGAACACTTTTTTTCTTTAAGGGACTGACCCCGCATGTGTATATCAATCATCTGAACACGGGAACAAAATCGTCGTTGAGAGTCGAGTGTGCTTTCGCTGGCCCGATTAAAGACCAATAGGCATGCTAGCCAGATCCCACTGGTCCATATCCCAGGACGAGAAATCGTCAAAGAACTGCTTCGAAAATGTGTTAGTACAAGGTCAGCCACAGCAAGACATGCTAGACGAAAAACTTGCCATGGCAGGATTGAACTGCTGCTGTTGCTGAAGCATGCTTTGTGGCGCATAAGGATCCAGTGACATGGTAGAGCCAGACAGCTAGAAGATTCTTATTAGCAAATCTGCGTATTTACCAGTGCAACAGAAAAGAATGCCTAGCATCACTTACAGAAACATTACCAAGGCCCTCTGCAGTCATACTCAACTTGGCCAAGCCAACGTCCACAATTTGGCGCAATCCTTCCGTCACCCGCTTGATCCTCTCCTCTGCGCTGCCGCTCTTGACGCTGTTGAGAACCACACTCAAGACCACTGTGTCCTTGAGATCGCAGCTCGAGTCCTTGAGCATGGCAATGAAGCTGTCCAGGGTATTTTGCACCGCACGCATCATGCCCTGGGTGGACCAGACCATGCGATTGTCGAGAGCGTTCGAGAAGTTCAGCTCTCCTGGATGGTGCGGCATCTTTGGACTTGGCAACTGGCCATTGATTGTGCTATTGGTCTGCCTCTGCTGCTGCTCGTTGGCGGTTTGGATAAAGTAGCACACGGAAAAGGCAGCTTGCATGATGTCATGCTTTAGTACGATGTGGTACATATGACTGACATCGGAGAAACCGGGCATGAGAGGATCGAGCTCGTCCATGTAAGTCAACATCACCATCGACGACTTGAGGTAGCTTGTGGTGATGTGTCCAGGACATTCAACAGTGCTGAGGGCAAATGGTCGGTACAAGGCGAGCAGCGGTCGTCGAACGTGCATGTCGAGCAGAGCACGCATCCGCCATTCCTTGAACTTGGCAGTCGGATTGAGTGTCTGATTGCGTCGGGGAAAGAGATGATTGACGTCGTCGAGGAGCTGCTCCAGCTGACTGCCACAATCAAGGACTTCTTGGAAGTCACGGATGGCATCGAGGCGGCTAAGGATATTGGACACGCGAATGCGATATGGTAGAGTACGCGATGCGTAGGCTTGCAATTGAGTGTTGGTAAATTCGTCAATCGGCTTCGAGGGCGGCAATTGAGGCATGTCGGGGTATATGTCATTGTCATCGAGGTTATTTGGTGGACGACAGGTATACTCGCCTTGTCGCACCGAGCAGGGAAGATTGCAGGCCAGAGCCACGTGCAGATCCATGTCCATGATTGTATACCACAATCTTCGGCGCAGCTCTGCGTAAAACGGCTTGATCTGAGGAAACTCGTCGGGGTCTCTATGGAGGCCCATGGTCATTGCCATCCGAACAATAAAGCCCAGCTGTGTCCAGGATTCTTGATGTTGAGAAGACATCATGCGCCGGGCGTGAAGCAGCAGCGTTTCGCATTGTAACGTGTCCATGTCAACCAGCTGCTTTCCTCTCAGGCTGTCGAGCCACGCGCGAGCCAGGGCGCATGCCGTGGGCGCGTGAATGCCGTCTGCCCGATCGTGACTTAGGCCTTGCTTCTCGGTTTCGAATCTTGCTCCCAATGACAGCATGCACATTAGGCGGGGAAGAAAGGCGTCAGACACTTGGCGCTTTTGCCAAAAAACTTCGTACTCGGCTCGAAAAGACGGTACATGGACCACACGATAAAGGCCCTCTGACATGCTGATGTACGCGTCAAGAAGTCGATCGCAGATAACCTTGATTGGCAAGATATCGGCCATTCGCTTTTGCACTGGCAGCAAAGAATCGGTAAAGACTGCTATCGGCGCCAAACCCCTCCGGTGCTCCTCCGTCACGGCCGCATAAATTTTGTTCTGCTGCACAAAGAGATCTCGGATCTCGTCCGCACTGGATCGATTGAATATAAAGTCTTTGGCCTCGTCAAACAGATTCAACAAGACCCTCGTGCTGTTCTGGCCAAAGAAGCGCGTCCTCAAATTGCCCTTGACGCTGAGACCCCGGATAGTGATTGGCGTGGCTGCGACAGAAGTCTGGATCGGATATACAGTCCTGTTGGTGTCCCAATCCAGCGAGTGTGGCGAACCATTGGTGTTGTGGTTGCTGTTGCTATATTGGGACGCGTTGAGATTGGTGTGCGCGTGGACGTGCGAGATGGAGCTGTTCTGGTGAGGACTGCTGTAACTGCTGTTATTGTGGTTGTTATTCAAGACAAGCCGTTCCAAGCGCTCTAGCCTAGCACCAAACTGTTCAATCACAGAAGCTGGAGCTGCAGCTGCAGCTGAAGATGGAGCTGGAGCTGGAGTTGGAGCAGAAGAACCAATAGCAGGAGCAGCAACAGCTGGACGAGACTGGTCGTTGGGTGCACCAAGTCCTGAGTTACCAAGGGGCGCAGCTGGCGCATCAGTCATATAGGGTGGCTGTTGACGATGCTGACGCTTCACGGGCCTGGGCGACGTCTCAACATCGGAACCCTCAGACCCGGCAGCCTCATTCTCAGTAGCGTACTTGCAGGGCCGATTGGACTTGAGGCACTGCGAACAAGGACACGTCCTGTCGCACCGCAGCTTGCGCTGGCGGCACGAATTGCAGCTCTTCACGGGGCGTGGTCGCTTGACGGCTTTGCCACCTTGGCCGGAGCTGTCGAAAACCACGGTCGCGATGGTTGGCGTCATGTTGGCGACGGAGACGAAGCGGTCGGCAGACTGGCTAGGGACAGTATGTGCATTCGAGGTCGGCGTGTTGGTCGAAGTGGATCCAGATCCATTATCCTGGATCTGGACGGCGACAGGAGTTGCCATGGTCGCCCTCGGCTGCATCCGAGTTCAGCAAAAAGAGGTGAGGTCGCAAAGAAGTTGGGGCTAGCCAACAGCCAGGACGGGGATTGTGAGGGCTTTATTGCGATGTCCCGGCAGCGCGTTTCGCGGGAGGCCGCAGACGGTCGCAGATGGGCCGGACAGGAGGGTCTCACTGGCAGCTGCAGTTGTGTATGGCCTTTTTTTGGTTGGGGTCTCCGCCAGAATAGAGTGGGCATACAAAACGAGCTACACAAGCGCAAATCTGTCGGTTCAGATTGCGTGAATGGCCAGTCGGTGCGCCGATCGGCCGGGAGAAATGATTGGAAGAAGGGCTGTGTGCTGTTGAGACGGCAAAGGGGCTTTTGGGGGCCTGTCAGAGCCTCGCTCGCTCTCACTGGATGCTGGGCTCGCTGGCGGGCCTGCGAAGTGGAAATGTACCGAATGTACTGTCGCAGTGTAGGAGTACCGTTCGTTCCTGGGTGTGGGGGGCCCTAGGTGTTTGGACCGCGTGTGCTAGGACAAACCCCGATGATGAAAGCCGAGCCCCAGGAGAACGAAAGGCGTGCTGTACAGCTCTTTTTTTGTTTTTTTTTTGTGTTGCCACGAATCGCCCAGATATTTCCGCTACCGGGCACCAACAGTGAAAGGCTCGGCCGGCTGACGCGAGAAGAAGCAGAAAGAAGTAGGAGTTTGACGCGGTAGTTTTTCTTCTCGTTAAAAGATTCTCACAATCGGCGGCAAACCCAGACACGAACGCGTGCAGAGATCTGTTGGTCTCTTTGGTCCCGTTCTCCCTTGATTTGTTTGGTCTGTAATCGATGATATGGTACTTCTATAGTACTTGAGACGGGCCACTGGAAGGGAGAGCCAGGCCGGCGAGCTCGAAATGCCGTTGTGTTCTGACCTGATCCTTTTGAGAATTTCGATCAGAGTATCAAGTATACTGCATACTCCCGGGCCGGAGCCGAAAAAAGGCGGCGTAGGCTGGAAGCGAACGAGGGTGGGCCTGTGCGGATAGAAGCACAGCAGGGACTCGGGCCAGCTGACAGCCTGGGCAGAGGGACAAGAATAGACGACAGGCTCTGGCAACGGATGGACGAGAGAGTGCGCGCGATCTGGCGCCAAACGCCTCGTTGGAGCGGGGCAGAAACGCGTCAAACGAGCACCATGTGGTGAGCGTCTAATTGCAGCACAGCATCTGTCATGTCGATCGGCGGAAATTGTGAAATTGAGCAGTGGAGGCGAGGTCGAGGGTGCTCGTGCTGGCTGGCTGGGTGTGAAATTGGGCGCGAGCCGACGAGTAACAAAGATGTGGGTTTGTTGTTGCAGTGCTCGCTCAAGGTCCCAGCGTTAGCGAGGGCGGGCAGGCAGCCGAGAACCATCAGCTCAGACTTGCTGGCAGTTCGTGCACGAGGCGGACGATATCATGTCAACGTCACGGGCAAGGTGGACGAAAAGGACGCAGAGGAGACAACCCGCAGAGCAGTGTGAGGAGGTACTGTGTCGCCGGCTGCTGCTTGGGACCCTGAACCCGGACCAAGACCCAATGCAGCGGCAGTGGAATCGCTGTGTCTGCGGCTGGAGCAGCAGGCTGGTACCAAGAAAGATGCTGTCAGACGCTGCAGCGGTGATCGCAGTGGGCGGTGGGGGTGGGCGGGAAGTAGAAGTGTGTTTCCGCGTGGGCGATGATGCTGATGATTTCTGGCGGCTAAAAGTTTTGTGTTGTGACTGCCAAGTACAAGTAGTTCCTCATGTTTCCGCTCGATAGAGGAAGTGCAGGCGACTGCTCGCTTCCTGCCTTTTCCCCCAGAGCGGCCAAATGCTGGCTGTTGATTCTATTGGCGCTACAAGGTGTTATACTCGAGGTGGCTACAGTGGGTTACAGCACACGGACAAGAAGGACCAGCCCTATGAGCCAGCACAGGCAGAGGGAGGTATCTGGTCCCCAATAAGAGATCGACAGGCTCGACAAGTGCTGGAGCAAGCGCTACAGCGTATGAGGGTCACTGGACCCTCACATTATAGTACTATTACAGTATATTCTGGACCCAAGCAGCAAACATTGATGCAATATGGCACGTTGAAGCGAAATGGTGGATCTTGATCTCAACATCTTGCCTGCGCTTTATATTCCGACGGCGAGCACGACCCGGCAAATCTAGACGAGACAGTGCTAGCACCAATAGGTACATAATATGCAGGGGCCTCTGCTTGCTGTGGCCACTGCAGTTGCTGGCCAGCGTATCCCAAAGCAACCTGCAACTCATGATTGCCAGCTCGATTCTCAGCCTTGCATCATCTCCGTCCCCAGCAGTAAGAAGGACCTACTTGGATATCTCGCATGTCCATCAAGTACATATTGAGGATACACACAGCAAGTGTTGCACAGCTCGCCAAACCAGACACCCATAGCGATTGGGTCGGTTCGCTCAAGGCAAATGCCCATCTTCGGAAGCCATTCTCCGCCAGCGCCCCTCTGTGAATCCACGCTACTGTATATGCTATATCGCATCGAGACGGTCTCGATGCTGACCTGACCTGATCTGAGCATGCAACAAAATTCATAGATGTGTACCTGATACCTGACCGGCCAACCCCAACGTTCTGAGTCCCTTGCATCGACTGTCCTGATGAATCAAGCAACCATCTCAGGGCACTCCACCACCAATGCACGCTTGCTATTCATAGTCGACGAATCTGGGAAAGCTGCTACCGAGTTTCCCATCTGGTTTGGTTTCTGGCTTGATTTGCGTTGAACTCGACCGGCTGATCGGAGATGCCCACTCACGCAGCGTGCTCGCTATCTACCTGTACTATAATAGAGTGCAGCACCGATACTCAAATACCTAGACATTCCGGAGCCAACCTGAACAACACCAATGCAATCCTCGCAAACATGATACTGTAAAAAACTTCTTGCGAAACGACCAAATATCTGCATCGACTTGATGCACGCTCACCTCCAGGTGGCTGTTCTCGCATTCTGGGATTCGCAGGGCAAGCAGTTATGCCGTGTTTGTTAGTACCCTTCTGTAGTACACACTGTAATGTGGCAGAAGTGGCGACTTTCGAAACAATGATCCCAGTCCTGTATTCCAGCCCGTCCACGTGGGAAAGTAAGACCCCCACACCCAGGCGGCTGGCTTGCAAGCAAGGGGAATAACTATATTCCCCGACCTGTACCAGCAATGACAAAGCCAAGACCAAGCATACATAATCAGTCAGCCAAGAAAAGCCATCAATGATCGACGGAACCGAAAATGGGGTCCCGGTGGTATTCGGTCCGGTCGAATTGAAAGTAGGAGGAGGAGGAAGGGGAGGCCCGTTGCCATGTGCCCTGTCACAACCTTTTCATCTCCAGGGGCCATCCAGGCTGGTCCGTCCTAGCCCGCCGTTATGTTCAGCGCGGGAATGTAATGACCACTTCCATATTACCTATCCTTAGACGTGTGCAGTACAGTGCTATGGTAGTACGAACCTCGAGGCCGGGTGAACGGATGGCGGCGGCGGACGGGCTGGCCATATGCAATTCCTAGTTCCAATACCATTTGAACCCTGCAAAGCGCGGGATACACAACTGTTTTTGTCCTATCGGGCCCGGCCGAATGAATACTGTTAGGTGTTGCCGATAGATATAGGATGCACAGATGACCCCTGTACCGTATTGCGTGAGTATCTTTGCTGGCTTGCCATCTTCCACACGTCAATGCAGCATCAAAAGAGATGTCCCAAGTTCTGCTTCTATGTACGCTCTTTTGAGGATCTTGAGACACATCAATCGCTCAAGCTTCATCAGCTCCCTGCATATGTATGCATACTCCTTTCTGCCTCAAAAGGACATCGAGACGACCAACATCATATCGCGCCATAGCCATGCCGTAACATGTCATTTCATGCAGATGCATCACCTTGAGACTAGGGAATGTTGAATAGACTATATATTCAGCTATAGATATTTACATGAACTTTGCATTTAACTTGCATGCATGCATGCATGCGTACTGGCGCATCTCAACCACTTATACCATGTACCTCCTTGATTGCTGGGCGAAAAGCAGTACCGTGCAGGTTGAGACAGATTGCAAGTCCAGCTCATATTCGTACATCTAGTGGTTGCATTCGGCTGAACGGTCCCGCACGCGTTTCTGCGATGCAGCCAGAAACCACATCTGGGTATGCCTCTTTACGACGTCTCACCATGCACATTCCAAGCATGATACATCAAAGCGTACAGTCAATAGATCCAATTTATCGCTCAAATGGACACATAGTAAAGAGGAAACATGCCAGCTTCCTCAAGTTCAGGCTCAAGTTCATGAAAATTGGCATGAAGGACACAGAAATAGATACCTAGTGGATCGTGTCGAACCACTTAGAAGTTGAAATTCAATCTTGAAGATCCGCAGGCCGTCTGTCTCTATTGACGATGGCTGGGCGAGAAAATCATGTTGTCCAGCATGAGCAGATATACCTAGGTAGTATCGCCACTGCAGGAGACTGTATACACACACTAACCCCGGGTCTTGATATCATTTGAGGTGGAGGCCTTCGACAAGAGGTGGCTTCAAGTAGTACTATTCATAGCACTATGTAATGTACGAGCTAAAGGCCAAATCTAGGCTAGCCAATCTGCAACAGGACACATGGACAATTCTCCATGCATTATTGCTTCTTCTCCCATGAGAGCACTTACTGGAACTGCCCGCCTCGCTACCAGACCATTTTAGACTGCATATGCGAGATCCAAAGATGGCATTGCTAGGAGTCCGTGCCGTGGAATTGATGCCTTTTTTTCTTTATCGATTGATTGATAGATGGATGGATACAGGCTGGGACGTGACCCAGAAACTGCCACCCGAAGTTCTACAGAATTGCACAGCTCTAGACAGTAATGTCTTGAAACCCCGAATACCGCGTACCGTGAGCCAGGCGCCATGGCCTGTGCTTTGCCTTGCGTCGCTGCCTCTTCATCATGTTCCTCTCTTGCCGGACTTGGTATTTGTCCTCTTGACATAGTCTCCTTAACTCCTATCCATTATAGATTGATTTGTTGTTGCTGTTCCTGTTTTGTTTGTTTATTTTCCACGCTCCGTTTTCATCACGCAGTGCTTGCCATGTTGTACAAATGTTGTATGAAGATTACTCCTGCTTGGCCGCCTCCTCAGCCGCCTCCTTCTCGGCCTTGGCGGCATCCTCTGGGTTTTCGGCTGCCCATGAGTCCCACTTGTGCGTCGCCTTGCCCGTCTTGCTGATCTTTTGGAAAATGGCGTCCTCGTTGGAAGGCTTGGTCGTGAACTCGGCGTATTGGCCCTTGAGGTTGACATTGAAGTTGTCAACGTCGCCGTTGTCTGTTCGTAGTGATTGTGATAGCTTTAGCATTCCATTCCTCAACATGGAGCAGTGAGAAAAGACGAGCAATAATGAGGAGAAAACAGTGCAGGAGAAGGCTTGCGGTAATATACGAACCTTTTGCCTTGGTCAACACCCGCGTGACAGCGCCCGAGCAGCCACCGCAGCTCATGGCAACGTGGTACTTGAATGTTTGCGAGTCGGCCATTGTAGCTGATTTGTGGATGTGTTGGGTTGCGAGGTGTGTGTATGGAGGTGTGTAGGTTTGTAGTAGAGTGTGTTCTTATCGTTGGTAGTGAGAAGAGGAAGAGAGACAAAGAGAAATTGCAAGATGCGCTGTACTTCGTTTATATGGCGTTGTTGTTGTCTGGGTTTCGTGATTGATGATACCGTGGCGCCCAGACGTAAGAAAAGTGGGGTTGAGGGGGGGATCAGATTCGCGGGGCCGAAACAGTGGGGCTGGAGTTCATTCCTGCTCTAATGAGTGAGAGACAGCGGCTGAAGATGTTCGTTCTGCATCCAATTGACTGATCTTTGTGAATTTTCAAGATGTGGAAGAAGAGCGCTTTTTTGGAGGCTTATATATGCCTAAGGTCGCACACAAAGCTGAGCTGAGCTGAGCTGAGCTGATCAACTTGTCGATTAATAATACTTCCATTCCATTTCCTTCTCCATTCCAAACTCGCAGCTGACAGCGCGCGCACGCTGCATTACGCAATCGCAGCCTCTCGCTTCGCAACGAGCAGTTTCGCAACTCAAGGCTGGTAGACTCAGGGTTGGCCGGGATTTTGCGCTTGGCTTGCTAACCATTTGATTGCCATATTTTGAAGTGCCTGTTTGGATTCCATTTTCCCGCAAGGGTCCAAGCTTAAAACTTGCTCAACCACATGTGAGACTGACCTGCGACGAAGCGCAGTATCTTAGAGAAAAAGAAAAGAATTTTAAAAAAAATAAACAAAAATAAAAAGGTCCCAACCGGTCTGAGACATCTCGCTTATCGAGCATATATTGGGTCTGTTGCAACCAGCCCAGCTTTACGCCTTTTCATTCTCCTGTCTGGAGTCCTGACCACCGTGTCCATATCTGGTCTGATCAATCAATTGTCTTGGTCAACCTCGAAAGTGTATAGTACACAAATGCCAACCAGCTTCCTCTTATTGTTGTCATTGTGGATATGGTGATGATGGTGGGATACATACATGACCATTTGTGCATGTGGAATACGGATCTAAACTATTCCACGTTCCATGTGAAAGACAATCCGTTAGACGTTGTTTTGCGGCTGTTGTTGCGGCGTGCCGATATCCGAGCCAACGAAGCCTCGTTCTACTACATTCCCCCATTTCATGCCGTACCAAACAGAAAGGTTCCGTCGCCTACATGTGCAAACGATATTCTGACCTGCTTCAGCCGAAAGTGCAGGTGATCAATGATCAACGAGCAGAGTGATACTCATCCTCTGACTCGTCACGTGCAGGCTCTGAAACCAGCGGTGGCAGCTCTTCATCGTCAAATTGCTCATCTTCCTCGTCATGTTCATAAGTGTCGTGCCAGTGAGCTGCAATCGTGTTCACGGCGTCATCGTTGACTTCAGGAAAATCACCAACGTCGTCATCAGCAGCAGCAGCGCGACTGCCAGGCCACAGCGGCGTGAGCAATCGCCCAATCGCTGCCAGCCAGCCCTCCTCACTACCTCCAGTAGCAGCGGCGAGGTCCTCCTCGTGCCTCGCCACTTCAGCTTCCTCATCCGCGGCCTCGTCTAGCCCGCCAGCGCCTGCTGGTCGTCGCATCAAGTTCCTTGCGACGTTCAACAGCTCATCAATCTGTCCGCGCCGTAGCACTTCCGTGGGCTGGTTTCGCTGCCAGGGAATGCTCTGCCACTGGTTGGAGAAGATGTTGTCCTCTTTGGCGGGAGGAAGAGGGTCGTAGTCAAAGTTGGGTGACGCGTGCAGCATGGACACCGGCACCATTCCCATCAGTTCTGGAGTATTATCCAGATAGACAAAGCGGCCAATGCTCAGCGGTATGTCCTGAGATCCAGGGAGAGAAAACGGGTCAACCTTGCTTGCTCGTTCGCCGGCCTCCTTGAGAAGCTCAGTACCGTCGCGTTTCCAGATGTCCTTGGCCATGTGAATGTACAATTCTGTATATAGTTTATCGTTGTCATCCCTGGGCTGTACACCCCAGATTGACCGCGGTGTGTCAATATTAACCGCGCTGCAAAGGCTTGAGTAGAGCCAAGGCAATGTCTCCATGCCCTTCACAAGGTTGTCCAGTGCGCCTTCCTTATCACCAAGCTGGAGTTTGGCCAAGACACATGTCTGTCGGTGATACTCCTTCATTGGCAAATCGTACTCGTCACCATTGAAGTATGCCGAATTGCACAAAGCAACCAGCCACTTTGACTCGTATGCGTGGATAGCAAGGACGTGAGTAAAGTTCATTAAGGCGTATTCGTCGTTGGGTGAAAGACTCAGAAAGAGCTTCGTCCACTCGAGGGCTGTGTCGTACGTTCCCTTCTGCATCAAGCTCTTGATGTAATGGTACCCGGCGAGCCAGAACTGTCTGTTCTCTGGTCGTCGAAATTCGAGTCGTGCCAGACCGCGTTCCAGCTTCTTGCGGAATGACGACAGTGTTACCCTGCCAAACGTGAATAGGGCACGCTCACACAGGTCTCCAGCAAGCGCGGCATTGTGGTCCTGCTTAGCTACGCCGCTCGTCTGAATGAGGGCATTCACGTGGTATGGATTCTGATGGACAAAATGCACAATACGCATAGGGTCCATCATATCCACCAAGCTGAAAAACTGCATCTCGAGCAGTTCATAACCCTTGTCGTGGGTAAAGGCATATTCGGTCGGCTCAACGCGCTCATCCGTAATGGCAACCATCTTGAGGCCTCCAGCCGATGCCTTTGGCCAGTGTTCCTTGCCTTGCACAAAAGGATTTCTCCTCAGCACCACCTCGGGTATGCGCTCACCGGGACGCCCCTTGAGAAATGTCTCCATGTCGAGCTGTATCTGGTGCGGGCCGCCCCGTCGGTTGCGTCGCCGCTCGTCACGGGCCTGTGCCTCATCCTGGTTGCGCACCGAGTCGATCGTCTCTTGTCCAAACATGGCCCGGAGCTCGTTGATGACTTTGAGGTGGTCGAAGCTGATGCTGAGCAGTCGCGCGAGCTTTGCATCATATGTGCCCTGCGCCTGCTGCTCCTCGACCGAGTTCTTGACCGCTGGCTTCAGGTTAAGTTCCTGGAGCGCCCGGTCGATCTCGTCCATGCCCGCTGTGGAAGCATTCTTCTTATTATCCTCGGGTTCGGCGGCCGCCTTGTTGGCCTTCTTCTTCTTTTTCTTGGGCTTTTTGCTCTTCTTTGCCGGTGCCGGAGATGGTGCACGTTGTTCTAGCCTGTCGTCCTCTGCCTCTTCTTCTTCGTTGTCTTCATCTTCCTTCTCATCATCGTCGCCGTCGTTGTCACCACCTAGGGCTGCGAAGCCGGCGAAAGCGCTGACTTTTGGTTTGGGCGGCGCGACTTCCTCTTCTGAGGATGCATCTTCTTCTTCGGCGAGGTTTTGCAGGCGCAGAAGCTCCTGCTGCTTATGCAGCTTCTTCAATTGTCGACTCGACATGTTTGCTGTAGTGAGATATCGCCGATCGCTTATTTGAGAAAAGCAAGGGTGCAGAGAAGGTTTTGTTATTTTTTTTTGGTTGCGAAAGCGTGGCGCAACTTCACCTTTGTGTCTGTTAATCAGCTTGGAAATTTAGCGAGGGGCCCCTGCTGCCCCTCGCCGATGCTGTCATCGTCATTGCCAAACAGGGATTAGAAGAACAGACCCTAACCCTGGTAGCGTAGTCACGAACAAATACCCAAGTATCGACCACTTAAATGTCCATGGACCCAAATACTACACTCGGCTTCTCCCGAGCGGTCAATCTCTCCCAAGTGATCAGTCAGTATTTTAGCCTTCGAATGTTCAACATCCAACTATTGTAACCTGATATTTTGCATGAACAGCCCTGCTATGGTGCCTTTTCAGCATTTAAGCAGAACCAACTATCATGCTGAGGTCTGAAGCCATTTTGACTCAAGACAATGATGCAGACGCGTCCCGGAACATACAATCTCATCTTGAGATGACTGAAGCGAATGATATAGGCTTCCCTCAGCACGTACCGAGCAACAAGAACATCAGACCGACCGTTGAGAACAGATCTACAAAGTCAAATAAACCCATCAAACATACTCCCCACAACTCTTCCACCGCCATCAAACCTCACCCCCTCAGCCCGCAATAATCTCCTCTTCTCATCCAGCGTGATGCCCTCACCGTTTTTTGGCCACTCGCCCTTGAACCCGCCAAGCGCACCGCCGGTCGCCACAACACGATGACACGGTACCTGCGGCGCAAAAGGGTTACGGCGCATGGCATTACCAACCGCACGCGGCGACGAGCCCAGATGCTTGGACATGATGCCGTATGTCGTGACCTGACCTCGTGGGACTTGGCAGAGTAGGCTGAGCACGCGCTTCTGAAAGGGCGTCTTGGTCGATGTCGCGATACGCTCGAGCTGTGGCTGCATGTCTGACGGTGTAGAAATGGTGGTGATGTCTCTAGGCCGAGAAGTTTTAATGGTTCTGACAGGTGTGAAGTTTTGGACGGCTGATAGAGCGGGTGGTTCTCTGGTCATGTATTCCGTGATTGTAGCCATGTTTGTGTGCTTCCTAAAAGGCTGGCTGTTGCCTTTCGCTTGTCGGGTGCTGAGCGTAGACTCCGTGTCTGTGGCGTTCGAGAATCAAAAGATCTGGTAGTTGGCTTTGATTTAGAGGGTGCAATGCAGCAGCAGAAAAAGCCGAGAAACAGTCTCATGAGCGTGTCAAGATGTGTCACGCCGCTGTCAGTCCACCGCATGTCGATGCAAGGGCGCACGTTCTAAGTGGGGCAACACGTCTTTACGTCATCTGGGTAGCGCGCGATCATGTGACTATCAAGGATCCCAGGAGTCTCCGTTCCTCCTCAATAGTTGCTGAGAGCTGGAATTGTTTTTAGGGAGTGCGGTTCTATGCGAAGGACTTCCAAGAGCAAGCCCCAACATAGCGGAATGTACGCGCTGGTGTTATGTCCGGGATCGTAGGAACGCCTGCTACACATGCAACCTGCTTCTTCGTCCACCTTAGTCGCCCGTGTCAACCTCCAAGTCAATCTGCACACCATTGCTGATGCCATAGTCGCCCAGCGTAATGTGGTCCTTGAACGGCCTCTCTCCTTGCCTCTTGAGCAGTATCTCGTGCGGCTCTCGTCCAATCCGCGCCGCGACCATGACCTTGAACGAGCCGATATTGTCTGACCCAAAACACGGGATTGCAGCCTTGGTGCCTAACCGATCGTTGACGTGCACAATGATCATTTCCTCGCCGTCAGCTGCAGCGGTTGGTGCTGGTGCAGCTGGTGCAGCTACAGACTTGTCCTCGGCTCTCTTCTCTTTTCTGGCCGGTTTGTTTTCGCGGTCGCGGTCGCGATCTCTCCTGTCGCTGTCTCGTTCCCTGCCTCTTTCGCGGGAACGGGGCCGTTGCTCCCTCCTGTCGCGGCCCCAGTCTTGGTTGCGGCGCGGCGATCTGCTTCGTGATCGTGAGCGCCGTCGCCTATAACTATCACGATCTCTATTGCCCTCATAGCGGTTGCTGTGACGGCCGTTGTTACTATCGTCGCCGTCTCGTGGTGCAGATGGCTTTGACTTCCATTTGAAACCGCTGCTTTTCTTGGGTTTGCTGCGGTCGCGGTCACGGTCGCGGTCGTCGCGCCGTGCGCTATCACCGTCTTTGAGCGGCGACTGGCTGCGGGACTGGTTCATGATGATTTGTGGTGGATGATTTTCTGATCGTTTGTGTTTTGGACAAGTCGGAAGCTTGCAGGCTGCAGCGTCGCTGTGTGCAGGAAGTGATAAAGTCGATTACGTAATGACCCAGATTTCGCATCGGAGTATTTGGGTACTTCCAGAGCTACTCAAAAACATCCACTTCCAACCTACACTTCGCTTAAAAAAGACATCATTTCTTAGCTGTGCCGTGGACATAATATTGGCTTTCCCATTCACCATAACACCTGGCTGGTGGTTTTTCTTCTTCTTTTTTTTTTCTTTGCTAAATCTCAAGATACGGTGTCGAAATTTATGTTTCAAGACATGATTTCCTTTCACTGTGTTCGCTCATCGCCCACTTGTTGGTCAATACCTTCCAAAATCATGATCAAGTATCATGAACAAGATCGTGGTATGGCAAGAAATGTCTAAACAGGATCCTGAAGCCAGGAATTGCCGAAGACGAGGCGAAACTCGGGTGACAAGCTGCTCGTAATGTTTTTCTAGCATGTACTACTGGTCAAATTCGATAGACCTCATGTGGCCTGGGAGAAATGTTCTAAAATGATAGGAGAAGCTTTGTAATTTGCTTGCGGTCCTTGAACTTCTTCTCTCTTCGATACTGTAAGTGTGTATTGGCTTGATATTGAGGCACCTGATCTGAAGAAGCCGGAGCCAATGCCCATGACTGTTCTCACCATGTGCAAGCTTCACAATATTGACAAATTGCCTTACTCTACAAGTACTAGACAGACTTCAACCTATCAAGAAAACCTCAAATAAGTTCTTCTGGAGACGGCATACAGATGTGAGTCATCTTTCAGCTTCGCGTTATATGGCACTAGGAAAGGTGAGCCGGGAGATACCCTCCAGCTTTTTAGCTTGAAGGAACGGCCTCAAATCATTATTGCTGAGCTACTACAATTTCTTGTAGTAGCTGAATACAATCCTCTCGTAGAACAAAAACACTTATCCACGCAAGAGGGCAAGTGGAACACAAAAGTCCTGCACAAGCGTGGCATCTAAGTCCTATCCGTGAGTCTTTTCGCATGCACTGAGCGCAAGCGTACATACTAGTCAGATCTATCGAGCGGAATGAGAAGACTATATTTTAGACCATGCTTCGAACTACGAGATGACCTAGCTTGCCCAGTGCAGTCCTGGTTCCTCATTCACTCTATGCAACAACGCTTGTACAAACTTTGACAAGATGTATATGACTTTTACTTACTAGTCCATAGCCCTGCTACAGTACGGCTTGAACCGCGTGTCCCACAGAAGTATATAAAGCTATCCACTCTCGTCTCATACTCCTTGTTGTTCTCTCACAGATAAAATCCTCAAGTGATTCTCTCGTCCTTCAGCTTCGGGTCTTCTTATGAAAGACTGATTCTGACAAGACTGCTAATATACCATCGATCTCTTGATCTCAATTCCCACTGGCCGGCTGGCTACCTCCATTTCAGCAGACGAACTTTCGAGCACTTGGTTGAAGTCGTTGCTATGTTGCACCTCCAACCGCTATTTGCAGTGCTCTTGACACTCTTTACCTCTCTTTTACCTCCAACACTCTTTGTTTCCACTGTTCGCGCTCGCGATGTCAATGTCCTGGATGTGAAGCGAGCCCCGCTTGTCGAGTTGCCTCCTGGCCTCGGCGATGGGGTCGATAACTTCATTCTCGGACCCGACTTCTTCACTTCCAATGTCAACAACGGCCCCTCAGACTCTGCTCCGAGCTCCAGCATGAGCACCAATGAGTCCGGCATGGACAGTGGACTCGAAGACAACAACAGCACAAGCATGGTGCCCGGAGCCTTCAAAATGGCAACAACCTCCTTGATGACAACGAACACTGGCGCCAAGCTCGTGGATCCGGCATGGTCAGAGTCGGTCAAGGCCTGGAATCAAGTTTGCTGGTCGGGACGAGTAGGCAAAACCAGCTCTTGTCCTGACAAACTCGGTTGCAAATGGGAAGTCTTCATCCGCAACTATTCTAAGCTCAGCCAAGTCAGCCCCCACGAAGGGCACTGTGGGAAAGGCTTGCTAGATAATCTTCGTGGTCGTAAGTTTTTCACAAGATCAGCGTTGTTTCTTGATTACTCGATTTCGCATCCTTGCTTTTTCGTCGCGGTCCTGGCGTTATCACTTCCCTTCTCTTTCTACCCTACTTCTTGCACCTCTTTAGTGGAACACTACTCTTCAACACCTACCTCTACATTCTCTGCCTTGACCACCAACAAGACCTCTCCGCCGATGTTGCCACTAATGCAGCGCCTAGAATGCAAGTGCGAGGTCCTCAACTGGGAATGCTACGCTTACGATGGCCCCAATGGTGAACACGGTATCTGGGCCATTTTCGGCTTCAGGTACAGTCCCTTGGCGACCCATGCTGTCGCCTCCATACCCAAGGCTGTGCGCAAGGCCACAGGCGGCGAGGCTGGCATGGAAACAAAGGATCTCGACTGCTGCGCATGGGGCGACTACGAATGCTTTGGCGACGCGAATTTCCCCGGTCGTATCCACCAGGCTTACAATGACGCGTGGGAAAAGGCCATGGCCAAGATTGTATCTTGCGAGTATTACGACTGTGCGCCACCAGAGGGGCCGCCACGCTTGAGAATGCGGGCTGCTGCTCTTTAAGACAAGGTTAGTTAGTACGTGTACATATGTATGGAGATCTCAGGTTTCTTATTGATATGCTGACTGGTACTGACGTTGAGGATTGCTTAGTCTCTTGAACTCGACATCACGGAATATGTCTCGAACTTTTGTGACGCGCTCACACACTTTTGTTTGTCCACAAGCGAATCTCAGCACTGTCTCGATTCAGTCAATATCTTGCTCATTGCAACGATTTGAGCGCGAGATACGACAGAGGCATGGACTGGTCTGCGTCCTTAAAGACCTTGATTATCTACAATCTTCGTTTTGCCGGGATTCACATTCGCCACATGAACATAAGTTATATCCAAGACTTCCAACTATAACACCCAGTTCTTTTCCTTTGGATAGTATCGATCATAAATTACGTCTTCGTACATTATCTATATTATAGTTATTGCCATGGCCAACTTGAATTTGCAATAACTAGGGCTTGACATTTGTCCTAACTCCCCCGGTAGCCATTAGCATGCAACCGTCCTACACATTTGTCTCATCTTGTCTTTCAAAAATAATCTCATTGTGTTTATCTCGCTGTCAATCTTGTCGCCCTGTCTATTGCTGCATTCACATATACGAAATACCCTCCCAACGTCCTCAGTCCTCCAAACCTTCTAGATGTCTACCAAAAGTTTTATAATGTTCACTCCTCATGCTGCTTTGTTTTCCCTTCTTCCTGCTTTTGACCACCTGCTGAGCCCTTCTCCTCTCCATCTCTATTCCCATGCCTCTTCGCACCCTCTCCCTGTACCCCCTCTCGCTTGATCACAGCACCGCCACGGCGAATGGGCAAACGACAAATCGTATTCTGATATTCCAGCCTCCATAACATAACCACATACTCGACCTTTTCCCGAGTCATGCTCTCTATAATGGAATCCACAGGGAAATCATTAGGTAGTTGCATGTTTTCTTCCTTTATTCTATTCTTCCCTTTGTTGGTAGTCCTTATCATTGTGCTGTGAGATGACGAGATTGTCGAATGGGTGGGAGTGCTGGTTTAGGCAAAAGTGATAATTGTGGGCAGAATTTGGTGATATAATCAACGTCTGTACGGCTGGATTGTTTTGGACGAGGTTTTTGGTTGTATTTATGCTGGAGTCCTTTTTTAAAATATCCGTGGCATATTGCAACGACTCTGCATTTTGGAAGTAGTGGTAATGGCAGCTTTTGTTGATCGATGGGGGAATGGTGGTAATAATTAGTAAGTTGTCCCTGCTTATGCTTGAATAAGAGTTGGGCTTATACTTTAATACTTGGAATGCTTTGGTGAAGTGGAAGACACTTAAATATTGACGATACGTGTAACACCCCTCGAAAACGAGGGTACCAGGCGAAAGTCTCGTTGCGAGGGTTCTGAATCTGTTGATGATGACGGCAGAGCACTGTATTTATATACCTGGCTGCCTGCATAGGCGCATATGAGAACCAAGACCCCCACGGCCGTTGGTTCGAGTCCAATCTTCGCGAGCCAATTAGAGGCTTTGCTCTATTGGTATTATATGATGCCAAGCCCGGGTCCTCACATCCTCCTGCGCCAGGACAATCTTGCAACTTGACATGTTTCGTGCCCTGCAACTTATCATCTATTTGCCTTGCCAAACAATCAATTTCCCTCCAACAAAGCTTTGATGGCTTGCACTGTCAAGTCCATCACTTCAGGTCGCCGCGTACTCTTGGCACACTGTGTCATGGTCTCAATGCCACCCTCAGCTTTTATCTTCTCCCTCGCCCGCACGCCCGTCTCACCCTCGAAAGTGACGAGGTTGTAGACCACAAAAGCGCCGCGATGCCGAAGCTCCTCGCTGCTGGAGTCTGCGCACAAATTCAGAATATTCTTGATGCCACCCTGGCGGTCCAGTATTGCGTTGACTACTTCCTCGATCCCTGTTAGCGTGGCAAGTGCACCACCTGCGCCACTTCGTGTTCCCTCATCTTCTGCATCTGCAAGCGCAAGCAGAATGTTGAGTCTGTCTTTTGCCTTGGCGCTACCGTCCGCGTACATGGCCATGGCTTCCACGCATTGCACCAGGTTGCAAATCAATTCCACAGCCGCCTTGGTAACCATGGGGTTGGAAGAGAGCAGTTGCTCTTCAATGTCCGGCCAAGCCAGTCGCACTATTGTCTGCCGTGTTTCGTCGTCTGTGGAAGCAAGGTTGGTGAGCGCCATAAGGGACTCAAAGGTCGGGAGAAGGGATCGTGTGTCGGCATCTTGGTCTGGAGAGATGATAGAGGCAAGAGGTCGAATAGCGGCTGCTTGTGGGATCGGTCTTGTGCCACCAAAGACGTGTTCAGGGTTCGTGGATATAAGGATGCGGGCGAGGGCTTGGGCAGCAGTGCGTTTGGCCAGCGCCTCGGACGAAGGGAGAGCAGTCCACGCTGCTATGAGCAGACGAACAGATCCCTGCTGGGCAAGCTGACCACGTATGTTGTGAAGCATGGACAGGGAGCTTATGATGCTGATGATGAGCGATAGAGAGGCTGTCGAGCTATTTTTGCTGTGCGTCACCAGAACTGGTGTGACGCCTGCTTCAAAAACAGCTTTGCAGCGATCCTTAACGTGCTCGTCATCATCGAGCATATTTGGTGCCAGTTTGCCGGCTGCGTTTGCATATGCCTTGAGCTGGTCCATTTTCTTTTCCTCCTCGGTTTGCACGGGTCTGAAGCGCGTCAGGTTCACCAGAATGCTCAAAGCGCCATATGTCAGAGGCGACTTCGGCGTCGCACTCTCGAGCGTCTTGACAAGGCTCCCGAGGAACTCCTTATTGCTGGCCAAACTTTCCTTGACCGTTGGCCGCAAGGATGCATAAGCTAGGCCTTCGATGGAGTTGTTTTGGGTGTGTTCTGGATCGTTGACCAGCATGTTGGTGAACATCTTGGACAGCTCCTCGATGGTTGTGCTGGCCTGCTGGACCCGCTCCGTGTCGTCTTTGCCGCCTTGTGCACTTGGTTGTATTGCCTGGCGGTCTAACTGTTAGTTAGACGTCCCTGGTAGATACTCCTCACCAATGACAGAGGGATGGCGCATGCGAATGGGGTCTCTAACGCGTAATTTAGCCAATATGACGGCGGCTAGATGCTGGACTTGTTCCGAGTGCCTGCGCAAAGACACGGAGCCCTCGTCGGCGTGCGGACCATCAATGTTGTGGGCGTACATGGACTTGACAGCCTCATCGGGGTCCTGGTCAACGACCTCCTCCAGCCACTCGACGCAGTACTTTTGCACAGCCTCGCGGCAAGCACCGTTCATGCATGCGGCGTTGAGCATCTCCAAGCAGGCCGTCTCGACCTTTCGGCTCTTCCACTTGCGGCGCATGAGCCCTCCAAGAGATGAGAGAAATCCTTCGCTAAGGAACAGTTCGGATGTGAGATCAGGCACGACGGGAAAGATGGTCGCGGCCACGCAAAAGGCAACAATGTAGTCGTCGTAGGTGCCTCGCTTGACTCGCTCCTGGAAGAAGCCGCGCAGCTTCTGGGAGCCGTCGTCGCCAGCAGCCTTGAGATATGCGGAAGTGGTGAGGGTGGCGTGGCCGCGCACGAGGTCTGAGTTGCGCATGTCGAGGTAGCACAGAATGGTGTCCACGCAGTCGTCGTCGATGACGGTAGTAATGGATCGGCTGGTCTTGCTGGCCTCGAGATCTTCGTTGAGCAGCTTGGTGAGCAGGCTGAGGTCTCTGACCGTCTCATCGTCCTCCTGACCGCCCTCCATCAGACGGGCAAAGAGCAGCAGCGTCTGGTCCTCGCGGCTCATAGTGGCCAGATCCTGCTTGGGCTGCTCGTTGACCGACTCCATAATGTCGGCTCTGGGTCTCTGCGACTCGATGCGGCACTGTCTGGCTAGGCCGTGTGCGTGCTTTGGAAGACGGTGAAGGGATGTACAGAAGAAGGAGAGATTCAAAGCATGGAAGAAAGAAGACAGGCACGTCTCGAGATGAGAAATGGCAAAAGCAGCGGGGTCCTTTGCCTTCTTTTTCCTCGTGCCTCGCCCAATGTAACAGGCCACAAGCTTATTTGCTTGGCCTGTCTCAACGCTAGGTGTCGGTGCGACGGGACTGAAGAGGTGCCAAGAAGTGAGATGCCCGTTGCTGGCGAACACGTAAGCGAAGAGATGCGCGAGGCGGACGCTGCTCGGTCGGCAGACTGTGTCTGGAGGCTGGTTCGTCGAGAAAAGTAGTTTGACTCGGGGTTTCGAAACTTTGGATCTACAGGAAGCTTCGAGTCGAGAGCTGGCGAGGCAGCACAAGACGCGGGGCATTACGCCAGCTGCCCTTGCCCCGGCTGCTGGCCCATTCCACCCCCCTAAGAAGTGACCTGACAATGACCTAAATAGCAGTAGTGGCTGCTGGGACCAGGCCTGTAGTAGGGCCCTGAGCTAGTGACAAGTCACGCAGTAGAACCCCTCCACCCCACATGCCCAGACTGTGCCTGGCTGTGGGCAACTGCGCTGTTAAGTTGTACTGGATACAGGCCGTACCGCCTCAAACACGCCTGTGAGCCCAAGTACACCCTACCCTACCGCTAACAACCGCATATGTCAGGGCCCCTTAGCGGCTGCTGACGCAAGCCTCGGCAGGCACTTGCATGCGACTTCTGAACTCTTCTAAACAATGCCGTCACGACGTCTTGCTCAACGTCAACTTTAGCCTTTTGCTGCTTCAACAAACCCATTCCACCAGTCCAACACGCCTCTGACTGGCGCAAGCAACTCGACTCTGCACACTTCGTGCGTGAGCCAAGAATGAGCCACGATGGATGCTGTCGACGCCACCACCCACTACGAGATCTACGCGACCGAGGAGACGCCCTCGCTAACCGCCATCGTCATCGACACCAACCCACGCGCCTGGGCTGCCATCAACAATGTCCTGCCCATCTCAAAAGCCCTGGCTAATATCCTTGTCTTTGTCAATTCCCAACTTGCCTACAGCAGCTCCAACCAGGTTGCTATAATAGCTTCACACACGAATCGCGCAGTATGGCTCTGGCCAACTCCGCCCAAAACGCCAAAGCCCTTCGAGGCACACCAGAACGGCAACGGCAACGGCAACGGCGGCGACGTTGAGATGGCGGATGCCGACTCTGCGAGACAACAATCACAAAAACTTTCTTCATCTTCAAGAAGACGAGCCGCAGCCAACAAATTCGCACAATTCGCTCAGATCGAGTCTGCTATCCTCACCTCCCTTCGCGACCTCATCACTTCCACCACCGATGTCGACCTCGCCGCAACAACCACACAAATCTCAGGCGCTCTGACCCTCGCCTTGCATCATGCCAACAAGACCTCACTCCAACTCACGGACGCAGACGGCGCTCAAGCAGCATCAGGCTCCGCAAAGGCGAACGGCGGCGCCACAGCCGGCAACCCTGCACCCGGCGGCGGCGCTGGCGCAGCGATATCAGCAGGAAGCGGCGCCCTTCGCGGCCTCCACGCCCGCATCCTCGTCCTCTCCGTTTCGGACTCGTCTCCAGCCCAATACATACCCACGATGAACGCCGTCTTTGCCGCCTCCCATGCCGGCATTCCCATCGACATTCTCTCCCTACACGGCTCGCCGACCTTCCTCCAACAAGCTAGCTACATCACCCGCGGCACCTTCCTCGAAGCCACCAGCCCACAAGGCCTCCTGCAGTACCTCATGTTCGGCTTCGCCTCCGCCATCGACTCGCGCCAGACCGTGACAACCACCACCACCGGCGCGGGCCAAGCCGGCACCCGCGCCGCTATCGACGGTGCAACCGGGCTCGAACAGCTCGTCAGCCCGTCCACAACCAACGTCGACTTCCGCGCCGCCTGCTTTTGCCACCGCCGAGTCATTGACACAGGCTTTGTTTGCAGCATCTGTCTGTCCATCTTCTGCGAGGTTCCCGAAGACGCAACGTGCTATACCTGCGGAAACAAGCTCGCTCTAGGAAGGTACGGCGCCAAGCCGGCTGTGGTGCCCCGGCGCAAGAAGAAGAAGCGCAAATTGGGGCTCAATGGCGAGCCTGTGGGCACAAGTGAGCAGCCTAGTAGCGTGGCTGGAACTCCGAGATCTGGATAATCACGACGATGATAATGCGGTGTGTGAGAGACACCAGCTGTTCTGTTACAATGTTAAATGCCTCCTCAAAGACGACGGCATCTGCAAAGACGATTGGGCTGTGGGAACCTCACAGATTTAAGCTACAAACAGCATCTTCAAGGCAAAAGTGCTAGCAGACGGTGGTCTGATATGAGATGTATTTTTTGCATGGCGATCGAGGATCTCACCGCATTTGGCTTAATTTCTTCAACTATCAGTCTTACAAGCAAGATGTCACCTCAAAATGAATGGATGACCAATGGCCAAGGAGTCGGGAAGTGAGGAAGGCAGTATGTCAATTCTAGACAGCAGAGTAGAGAAGCAAGAACCTCTACATTAGATACCCCTGAAGATACATCACTAGTCGATTAGATGAAATCGTGGTCCTTCAACAATGAACAACGGGATGACTTTCCCCAAGTATAATCACCTAAAATGAACCTGAATATTGAGGTTTCTTTGGAAATATGACAAATCAATGCAATTACAGGGCCTAACTCTGAAGATTTAATCCATATCCACTAATAGACAAGGCGAGAATCTCCATCAGGTCGCCTTTTATTCTGAAGTAGTCTAGGAAAAGAGAGCCCTTCACCACCGTGCCACCAGCAAAGGCAAATCAAATGTCTTCCTGCCGATCTCACGCCTAAACCATGTATCGAAGCAAACCACCAAAGACAGAAATGATTGGGGTAAGCGGCATCAAGTCAGAAAAGAGATTGAGCCCGAACAAGACAATCAACCACTGTCGCATGCCAGGCCATGCAAAGCACTTTCCTACCAAACTCCTGAAATACATCGCAGCCCAGTTCCGGCCGTGTCCATAAAAGAAATGCTGACCATCAATTAACTGTGAATCTTCTGAACCGACTAGAGAAAGCCGCAAAGACGCCTCGAAAATGCGCTCGTTGTAGTTGGAGCCACAGTTCAGTAGGATTCGATCATCTCCACTGCTCGAAGGACAAGACCAGATGAACACCCCGAGCTCCCGAGGCGTAAGTATTGAGTAAGAGGCGACGACTTGACAGAGAGTTATGAAGAAGGACGATCAGGCCCAAGGAAAATAGGGAGATACGTATGTTGCCCTCGAATTTAAGGTGGGTGCTGTTCCTGTGGTATAGTCATTCAACGTGACGCGATTTGCATACACGTGCTGAAAGGTTTAGGTAGTGGTTATGTGAAGCGTGACCGTGCTTCGGGTAGGAATCAAAAGAAAGATGCAAAATCAAAGAAAATTGAGAACTTGAAGTCTCGGAGTTGCATCTCGTCAAAGTTAGGCGTCTCAGCAAATGGTTTTGGGCTTGGTCTTGTTGATCTTGCGCGCACCAACATTGACAGTTGCGTTCTCAGGTAGGCGTGACATGCAAGTTTGTGGCTCCCTATCATCAGAGCCAAAGCTTGCCAATGCAAAGGAGTCGGTATTGTGAGCCCAATGCAGATAGACACCGCTCTTGGTCACCTCAACAGCCATGACACCAATCGCTCTAATACTAGACTGGCCGCGGACGCCTGGGTGATTCATGAAGTCCTTCTCGACAAAGCTCTTCATGATATCTGCACTGTCGCAATCATGGATATCGCGGCCAGTCGGACCTTGCTTGGTACCGTGGTAAAGTCGTTCGGCGCACTTGGAAGCTGCCATGGTTGTAGCCATGTGCTCACCTGTGCCGCTTGTGACAGCCGCGACGGTCTTTTGTTCGGGATCTGCTGCATTCACGGGCACGACAGCAGTGCCGATACCAACAAGTGCGGCAGGACCGGTCCGTCCGCAATGCTTCATTCCTATACCTCCAGACGATGAACCTCCAGCGATGTTGCCCCATTGATCAATCGCGATGGCGCCCATAGTGTCCGTGATCAGATCGAGGTCGGCGGGCGAGGGTTCGGTCGCCAGCTCGGTAACAGCGTATTTCTTGTGCGTAAGTGGCGGGGACGTAGACGTGCCAGAAGAGGGGAGTGGCTCTGGCATTGAATTAGCGTCTAGTGATCCGTCACCTGCCGCCGGAACGTCAGCGTTGGATTTCGTCTGGGGAGCCAACGGTATGCTCCCTCCGTTGAGGTGACTCTGTTCAACTAGGGCAGTTTTGACCCGTTTAGCGACAGGCCAAGTATCAACTAGTGCATCGAAACGCAGGTCGTTGTCCGCACCAGACAAGGGAGAACGGATCTTGGTGGGGGTAAGCAGATGCGAGCTGCGAGAGGCAGCAAGGCTCAACTTAGACTCCGGCGAAGGCGAATCAGGTTGGCCTTCATTCCAAGTGCTTGCCATGATGGCGCTGGCATGGTCACGAAGCAGACCTTTTTTGGCCTTATCGCCCACGATAGAGTGCTCTACACTCCGAGCTTGCCAGTCATTACGTTGACTCACGCCAGCTTTTGGCGAAGCAACAGGCGTTGCACTGACCATGCTATGCGCTCTTTCCAAGTCAGAAAGCCATCTCTTGTATCTGTCCTCGGCGTTGCGGGAAATGAGTTTCGAATTGGCGACCGTAGGCATGCCATGCTCGATGGCAAATGACTTGGCACCTTCTCCAACCAAAAAGTTGGGCGGCACGCGTCGCAATGTCAGCGCTTCAGTGCTCGTGTCGAGGATAAGCCTGGCCAGCGAGATTGGGTTCTTGATGTCTACAGAGATGAGTTAGCACATGTTGGCACAGGTGAACCGCGTGCGTAACTCACTCGGCACGGCGCCACACGCTCCGCCTCGACCATGATGATCAACAATTGTGGCGTCGCATTCAACAATCCCGTTGATTGTCAAGTTGCTTCCGAGCCCGGCGTTGGTAATTTCGTTGTCTTCGAGAACCATGATTGCGGCTTCGACGGCTTCAACCGCGGTGCGACCGGCTCTGAGACATTCCATGCCTCGAGTAGCGGCCCTTAAAATTTGGCGCGATTAGCATGTATGATCAAACACCAACAATAACAAAGGGACTCACTTCGAGCACATAGCAAGATGGACGCTCTCATTTTGGAGACTGTGGTAACCTGCACCAGCGTGTATGAAGATGGACATTGGCGTCTCGACGTAGGTCTGGCGCGACCGCTTTCTATGGCTCGAATCCATTGGACTGGTAGCGACAGGTGAGTCAGAGACGTTGCAATCTGATTCGTCCTTGTCGGAGTTAGAAAAAGCGTCGGTGGTGTCAAGCTCGTCACAAACAGACTGAAGACCTCGCTGGCCTGGCCGAGTTTGCGAAGTTTTGAGTCCAGTCAGAGTCGGGTAGACGGGCTCGTCGACCTCAGCTTCGAAGGGCGAGTGAAGAGAGCCGTCAGTCGAGTGACCAGGGCTGGCAACGGACTTGCTCAAAATATCTTGAGATGATTCGTCGCTGATCAACCGGTGGAGCCGGGAATCCAACGTCTGGATCTGATTGAAACGGGACTCAGCCAGAGATAACAGGCGCGGCGAGTAAGATCCAGAGTCGTCCTGCTCCTCAGTCTCTGCAAACTCCCAGCCAGCAAAAGCAGAAGTAATTGGGATCCAAGGGTTGGGATTTTGAGGATCTTCTACGTGCTGGAGAGCCCGCAGCACCTGGTCGTAAACCGGTGGCCTGTAATCGACCAGCCGAGCTTCGGGCAAGCCGCTGTCGTCAATGAGATGAAAGAAGGGTGCGAGAGCCTTGCGCCAAGTGTCTGCCAAGGTGCTGGTCTCGATGAGTTGAGCAATATCGTTTTCTGCGTGGAATTTAGCAAGAAAGGCATGCATATAGTTGTTCTCCGCGTCGAGGTTCTTGATGTGCCACCTTGAAAAGATGATTACCCCGATGTCCAAACATTTACTACAATCTGTAAGGATGAGATTCCAAGGCTCGTCTTGGGGATGTGCACGAGGAGGGTGTCTTATCAGGCCCTTGGTTGGATTGACCAGACAGCACGGCTCTTGGAAGGGGTAGACCACAAGCTTTCCATACAGGTATCTGACATGGTAAGGGTGCAGCCGCCTCTTTGCGTGACTGACCAGAAGCAGGAAGGAATCCCAGGTCAAGCCCTCCATCTTTCTAAGAGCGGTAGTGCGCGGCCGTGGGAGTGGGAAGGCGATAAAGCAGGATGCTGGTCGTCGAGGATGATGACCAGGCGCACGATGGCTAGAGAGGACTGGGGGTGGAGGGAGGCAGATGCTTGAGAAGAGAGAGAGGGAGAAAGAAAGCAGAGCTTGAGCTTACCTGGGGTGATAGACGTACAGAGTGCCAAAAAATACAAAGGTACCTATGTACTTGATCAATTGCAGTACCTCCCTACTCAGGCAGCCATCAGCAACCAACAGCAGCCAGCAGCAAAAGAGAGACCGAGAGAAACCGATAGTAGCAGCCCAGCCAGGCCAAGCGAATGAATACTGGTTAGTCTGAGTGACGCAACCAGAAACGAGCGCAAGTGGTGAGGAATAAGAGGGTATTTTGTCGAATGATGCAGAACACAGGGCTGGCGAAGTTTGCCCTGGCTGGTGGTGATGTAAGAAACAAGATGACGGACAAATGCCTCAATTTGTCTCGTTGAAAACAAGTACCCAGGGATTGCTGGCTTAGCAAGCATTTGCCTGGAATAGCATGACAAGAAGGAGCGCCAGCCTCGAAGTTGATAGCGGTAAGTATCGGAAGAGTTGGCTCAGAAATGGCAGGACAGCAGGAGGGCTGTCAGGATAGCCTCCTTCCCTCACTAGATTTGCGCTTCTATACAAAGTACTCGGAAAAGTGGATGAACAGCAATATTTCTTGCTATTTGTGAATATCTTTCGAGCATGAATGCTTAATCAATTTCAGAAATCCTTTGGACTCGACATGGCATGGCATTACTATGGCTAGCTTTATTTGTCTCTGGACAGCAGCTGAAGCCGTGGTCATGACAAGCCAAAACACACGCATCAAACTAAGCGTGTCGTCAAAAGTACCTAGGCACCTCTGCAAATCAAAGCTCACAAGCCACACGAAGATACGCCACAAGAGCACAGACCATCTTGCACCTGCCACACAGTGAGGTCAGGGGCCGCGGCCCGCTACTGGCATCTGGTAGGTTGCTGTTCAGACCAGCCTATTGCCGTTGAGCGACGGCCTCACCACCACCCTTCGACCGCCCAAGGCAACCACTGTTCCGCCTCAACCACCACCTGCGAACACGATCCATCATAGCAAGAGCTGCGCTCTATCCCAACACGCAGAAGTCTACACCCGCAGAGCTCCAACCCTCGCAATCATGGCCAACCAAACGCCTGCCGTTGTCATGGACAAGTACGTCAGACCCCTGAGACAGCCGCATTGGCGGTCATGGACGAGCATGGCATCTGGAACTCAGCGACCCCACCTACGCCTCGAAGGGCATGGGCTCAGCTGCGCCTGAAGCTATTCAGAGGCGTAAATACCTCGTCAGGGCTAGAATTGTAGTGCTGACAATCATTTCCACAGCGGCACGGGTTTCTCGAAGCTAGGTACAGCTCACTCCGCCACCGCTCATCCTCGACTTCCACATCGTGATCGACTGACCGATTGCCCTCGATCATAGGTTTTGCTGGAAACGACTCGCCCTCCTTCGTCTTCCCTACCGCGATTGCCACAAAGGGTCCAGCGGCCGGTGGTGCTGGCTCCGGCTCTGGCCGGCCGGCAGTTGCGAATAAGCCTTCTTTCCTGACCGGCGGGGCTGGGCCTGCTGGCCACCTAAACTCGAAGCGAGGAACCGAGGATCTAGACTTTTTCATTGGTGATGAGGCAGTAGCAGCTTCAAACGGGCCTGGTTAGTTCTCCAAGGGGCTTATCCGAAACGAAGAGACCGGTGCTGAACAGAGACAGGATACGGCCTGCACTACCCCATTCGACACGGACAAATAGAGAATTGGGTTTGTTCTGCCAATCACATGCTGATTACTTAGCATTGGGTCGTCATCGCTAACAGTACACTTGTGTAGGATCACATGGAGCGCTTCTGGTCGAATTCCATCTTCAAGTACCTGAGAGTCGAGCCCGAAGACCACCACTTTCTTCTTACCGAACCTGTACGTGCACCGAATCCGTTCGCGTGGCCGACAGACGCACTGACCCAAGAGACCGCTTAGCCCCTGAATCCTCCCGAGAACCGCGAGAACACGGCCGAGATCTTCTTCGAGTCCTTCAACTGCGCAGGTCTATACATCGCCGTACAAGCTGTCCTTGCCCTTGCCGCATCGTGGACATCTTCAAAAGTACAAGACCGGTCTCTGACGGGAACCGTCATCGACTCTGGTGATGGTGTCACACACGTCATTCCCGTGGCTGAGGGATACGTGATCGGTTCCTCAATCAAGTCGATTCCCATTGCTGGGCGTGATATCACGTACTTTGTGCAGTCGCTGCTGCGCGACCGCGGAGAGCCCGACTCGTCGCTCAAGACCGCACAGGAAATCAAAGAGGAATACTGCTACGTGTGTCCAGATATTGTCAAGGAATTCAGCCGCTTCGACCGCGACCCTACACGCTTTGCGCAGCACCCTGTCCTGCAACCCGGCGGCCGCAAGGTCTCTGTGGATGTAGGTTACGAACGCTTCCTCGCTCCCGAGATATTCTTCAACCCAGAGATCTACAGCTCCGACTTCCTGACGCCTCTGCCTGTTGTGGTCGATGGCGTGATCCAGTCCTCGCCTATCGATGTGCGCCGAGGCTTATACAAGAACATTGTGCTGTCCGGTGGCAGCACGCTGTACAAGGACTTTGGACGTCGTCTGCAGCGAGACATTAAGCACCTGGTGGACGATCGTATTCGGGCCAGCGAGGTCCGCAGCCGCGGTGCCAAGAGTGGAGGTCTGGAGGTGCAGGTCATTACACACAAGAGGCAGAGACATGGACCATGGTTTGGTGGTAGTTTGCTCGGTCAAACGCCCGAATTCCGGTCGTACTGCCACACCAAGGCGGAGGTGAGTTCTGATCTCTACTGCATGGTTGATCTTTTGTGTCTCGTGATTTCTAACAAGTTCTTTTGTATCTAGTACGAGGAATATGGACCCAGCATCGTGCGGAGATTCGCCCTGCTTGGTGGCCCTGGCGGATCTTAGAAGCTGTGCTGCATATAGTTTTTTTCTTGGGAGGGCCAAAATGTGAGGACGATCCACGGATGTTCTTCTCAAAGTGGTGCGTGGTATTAGATATCCTTGAATGGGATGAAATCGTACAGGACAGTCATTTGTAGACAGGAAGCGTATGGGAAGCCTTTTTAAGATTAAAAAGAGAAAACAAATCAAATGCTAATTCCAATGAAAAGCCTACGAAGATGAGAATGCAGTGCTTGGAATAGATATTTTGTGTGTTCCTGACCATGACGATGCGATGTTACTGAAATAAGGCTTTTTGGGCTCGCAATGCGGGATGTGGCATGAGCCGTATGGATAATTGCATGTGACTTACTGAGCGGACGACTGTTTGAATGTCGAGATACATCAATTGGTCTAGGTCAGGTCAGCTGGTGATTGTTGTAGAAAAAGAGATGACACATGGCTGCTCGACTGTGGGCTGGGCCAATATTATCAAACTAGCCGTTTGAGCGTTTGGATGAGGCTTCATGGAGAATATACCTGCACTTTGGACAGGAGAGGTCCAAGATTTAGGACTTGATAACCTCAGCACCTGTAAGGATAATTGCGAAGATGGAATATCCAACACAAACGTGCAACCAAATTGTTTGCTCAACGGACCAAGCCCAGAGTCATCAAATGGCGTTGATTGGATTTCAGAAGCCACTAACGGTACGTTATATTGACAGAGCAACCGTCCATGGCCCTAGCGAGGGGTACCTTCAACACTTCTACAGATACATCTGCTCCCTAGCTCGGTACATCGTCCAAGAAACCAATACAACAACTCAATTTACCTACCAAGTCTCGAAACGAGGCTGCTCCCCAATGGCTTCCAGTGAAGGAATGAGCCAGCCAAGCTGCCAGCTAGCCAGCAGGCTTTTAGTCAACTGATCCCTAGTCGGCAGCGGCCAACCAGAGGAAGGGACCAGGACAATAATACCAAGCATCTTGTATTATTTCCTCCGCGGCGTCCTATAATTTGCAGCCCGATACCGCTGCACCAATGCCGGCGCAGCGCATCAGATGGATCCGGATCCGCATCGACCTCCCAGATTCCGTAGGACTGAAGATGAATTGAGAGGGTATTGCAAACTTGTGTTCCGTTTCCCACAATGTCTGTGCCAATGGAACGGGGAAACTAGGGCTGGGCCCGCCTGGAGCCGCGAACTAAGCAGGGTTTGATGCGGGGAAGCAAAGCTGGGCTTTGGTGCGCGAGCCGTTCAAGGTGGTGGTCAAGTTTGTGATGATGTCGCTTGCGGTCAAAGCAGCCCGTCTCCACGTTTGCCAGTCCACCTTCCCAAGCTCTTCAGTCCCCCAAACACCTTCGAAAGCAACATGACCGAAAGCAGCTTGGCTTTGTTTCTTGTAAACCTGGGGGTCCTGCCAAGCCTTTGGCAAACGCCTCTTTGCCACTTACCCCTCGCTGGCCGACAAAATACACAAAGTCATTGCGGATTTTGCCATTGCCCCGGCGGAGCCGCACGGTTGCACCTGGATGTGTGCGTGTGGCAGGGTTGACCACTCAAAGTCTTGCTCTCCGGCATGAGCCTTCTGATCCAGATATGGTTGTGGCAGAAGTTCGGACCCGCGTTATGCACGACCCCTGAAACCCAAAACGCTGGCACTTTTGTTATGTTCCGCTGATCCATAGAGACAACGCGGGGTTGAAGCTGAGGTTTGCTGGCAGTGGTTAGCTTCTCTTTCCGCGCGGGGTGTGAGCTAGCCAATGCGAATGGCTGGTAGCCAACTGGGGAGATCATTGAAAGTGTGACACTGTTGGCGGAGCAGACAGTTCAGAATGATGGCAGACCTGTGTCTCTTTTCCATTGGTAGTGCTTCTTCCTGGGATTCGCATCGACGGCTTTGCGTGGAGGGTTCTCCTCTGCGAGGGCTGGTCAATTGGCACCAGGTAATGGCCAGCCACTGCATGCCGACTTTGACAGCATTATCGCATGCTCAAGAAATCCCCTGAAAGCAGAATCAGTCAATCAATAAGTCAGTTGTGAAAGCGATCTGCGCCAGGCTGTGGCCATGCACAAGTCTTGCTAACAGGTCATCGCCAGCGCGGCGACTGACGCTGGTTTGGCGTTGACGAAATGGCCACTGCATCGAATCGATGAGTCAAGGCAAGGCATAAAAGACAGCAGCGGCAGGACAGGGGAAATTTGCGCAAAGCGAGCAAAGGAGCGAAGGTGCTAGATCGTACATGGTATCAGCTAATAAGCAACGCAAAGTAAATCAGGCGAAAAGAAAGCGAGTACGCGGCAAACGGACGGGCTCGTGTTGGGGTAAAATTCTCGCGAGCTTGCAAGCTTGGAAGGCAAGGCACCGACAGACACCTGGCATGGAACACGCCACGCCTGACGGGCGGGTTCCGGAGACAGGCGCGTTCAGGACCATGACCTCACACGACCGGCCGGAATCGGGAGGGCTGTTTCTCTGCTGAAGGAGACATTCGCAGCGCTGGAATTGTTCTAGAGCTGGTGGAAACAAGCAGCCCACCTGCTGAATCGGGCGCTGCAGGGTGAGCTGATTGGCTGGGAAGCAGGCTTGACAGCGGCTCTGCTGCTGGAGCTACAGGCTGGCCCAGGGCTCGTAGCATTTGGCACATGTGCTACCTAAAACGTGCGGGTCCTGGCCAGATCGTTGACATGTTGGCTCAGTAAGTACCTGCTGTACATTTCCTTGATGTTTCGCTGAGTGCATTGGTCATGGCCTGCATGCCAGCGTTCAATTGCATCTGCATATACTGACCCTGCCAAGTATCATATACCCCAGCAGATTCGATCAGTTGTGTATCTGATGTGGCTGCAGACAGTTTCGATGTTTCCGAGTTGCAAGTACTGCTGCAAGTACTCTTCCGAGTGGTACACAGTACATGCGAGCCCTCTGTTGGTTTCAGTGGGGTGTGTCCCTGTCGAGGCCCCTGTCGGACCAGAAAATAGCATGACGAGGTGCTGTGCATAACCATTGTCCGTGTCGCTTCCCCCACAGCCCAGTGAGGTGACATCCGGACACGCGGGCGCGGGAAATCGTACGACGTTCGACAGGCAATCCCTGGCCCCAGTTTTGTGCCTTTTCAAGGTTTCCCCAGCAATGGTCACACCACCAAGTCGACGACGACCACCTCGACCACCACGATTCACCACCCATCCTGGACCTTGACCATGCAACTGCTGTTCCGCTGCGCCGCCAAGGAGATGCGCTTCTCCTCTGAGCCGCCCTGAGGGTCTCAGATACGTGCTTCCCCAGCCAGTCAGTATGGCTTCCTGCCGTCTGCTGTCTCCTTCACCTGTTTCAGCAAAGATATAAACTTTCCCAGCCCGCTCGTCTTCTCTCGATCCCGTCCTTGTATCATCACCAACAATCAGCTTCTCCAGTAAACAACACGTGCAATCCGATTCCAGCTCTCAAGTCGCATTTAGCTGTTCCCGTCTGCAGCTACCGACCCAGAATCAACCTTGGACTCAATACCCAAGCAAACATCCATCCATCCATCATGAGCAACGTCGAGATCCCAACCGAGCAGTGGGCCCAGGTCGTCGAGCAGATTGGCGGTCGTATGTTCTCCCTTCTTTCCAGCCTTGCTTGAAAACCCAACAACTCTAACACTTTGCGACGCTGTCTAGCCGCCGTCTACAAGAAGATCGCCGTCGGCAAGCCTGGCCCCGATGAGGTCCTTGTCAACGTCAAGTACTCTGGCGTCTGCCACACCGATCTGCACGCCATGATGGGCGACTGGCCCCTGCCCGTGAAGATGCCTCTGGTCGGTGGCCACGAGGGCGCTGGTATCGTCGTCTCCCGCGGCGAGCTTGTCAAGGACGTCCAGATTGGTGACCACGTCGGCATCAAGTGGCTCAACGGCTCCTGCTTGTCCTGCTCCTACTGTATGACCGCTGACGAGCCCCTCTGCGCCGAGGCCCAGCTCTCCGGCTACACTGTCGACGGCTCTTTCCAGCAGTACGCCGTCGCCAAGGCCGCCCACGTCGCCCGCCTGTCCAAGGACATCTCCCTTGAAGCCGTTGCCCCCGTGCTGTGCGCCGGTATTACCGTCTACAAGGGCATCAAGGAGTCTGGTGTGCGTCCAGGACAGTGGATCGCCATTGCTGGAGCCGGTGGCGGTCTCGGCAACATGGCTCTGCAGTACTGCAAGGCCATGGGCATCCACACCATTGCTATTGACGGCGGTGACGAGAAGCGTGAGGCGACCGCCAAGCTCGGCGCAAGCGCTTATGTCGACTTCTTCACCTCCAAGGACCTCGTCGCAGACGTCAAGGCCGCCACCCCCGACCGTCTCGGTCCCCACGCCGCTATCCTGCTTGCCGTTTCCGAGAAACCCTTCCAACAGGCTTCCGAGTACGTCCGCCCACGCGGCGCCGTCGTCTGCATCGGTCTTCCGGCCGGTGCTCGCATCTCGGCCCCTGTCTTCGAGACTGTCGTTCGCATGATCCAGATCAAGGGCTCCTACGTGGGTAACCGCCAAGATACCCAAGAGGCCATTGACTTCTTCGCCCGCGGTCTCATCAAGGCTCCATACAAGACGATTGGCTTAAGCGAGCTCCAGAGCGTCTACGATCTCATGAAATCAGGCAAGATCGTCGGTCGCTACGTTGTTGACACAAGCCGATGAAGCAAGAAAAGAATGACGATGGACAGCATCAAAGGAAGAACGAAAATGGGCAAAGTACAAAGGCCGAATGACAAAGTAAAGCTAGCAAAGAAATCCATTGGGAAAAGATTTTGAGAGGAGCGTTCTTATTTGTAACTTGGAGTTTCCGGGGAATCATTTGACGAGGGTTAATCAGCTTTTTGTTTTGTTTCTGTCTTCATAGAAAATGGGGCTGGAGAGAGCCAAAATACAAAGAAAACCAACTCATTTCATGACCTTGCATTGCAAATTTGACTGGAAAGATTCGGTCTGTGAATGTTCGTTCCTGGCAGTCCAGTATCTTGGTTTCAGCAGCGATTGAACAGCTTGATACGTTCCCATGTGGGTCTGGCAGTATGTCTTCTAGCATTTTGTGTGTGACGATTGATACTGAAACTACCCACGAGGATACGATACCACAAGCCCAAGTGTATTCAATCTCGAGATCAGCATCGGTCATATAAGTATCCTGTTCGTTAAATGCTCGAAAATGCATACCGAAAATGCGTCCCACAGATATGAAACTGATTTTTTTTGGAGGAAAAAAAAGAAAAAAGAAAAAAGAAAAAACGCCGTTACTATAAAATATGATAAGAATGGGTGTGTTCTTGATTCGAATCGAATATTGAAATATTCCGAAAACGTACTTGTATCCAGCTTATTGCGATTTTGTCCGCATCTGTTCGCTCGAGTTGGGATTATGCCCACGAGCATTGCAGAGTCTGAAATCAAATCAGTAACTCGTTGTATCTGGACTCTCGCTGGCCCGTTCCGGGTGCTAATATATCGCTGCATTTATGTTGATGCATTGCTATACTGCGATGAACTCTTGGACATCCTCTTCGCGAACAAATCTTTGAGAGCTAACTTACTCTCCGAAGTGTTGCTTGAGCCGCAGTAGCGTGAGCACACTGTGCATGCTCTATGTACCCTACCTCAACTTCCTCATACCGTCTTATATCGTACTAGGACTGGGGCCGGGGGGGGGGGGAGTTGCTGTAGAGTATATCCTCTAGATACCATTGTGCTGATGGACCTTTTTTTGCACGTTCCGTTTCTCATAAATTGAATCCGGACATGACGAGAGGCCCAACATTGAATTCCTAATCTCCGGTTGTGCGGTGCTTGGAGTTGGAATTATCAAGCACTGCCGCTGCAGGGGAGACGGTTTGCGAGGGACGCAGATTCACAACCAACATACACAAGGCAGATGCTAGTTACCTGGCTGATTTAATGTGTCCTGTCAAGGCAACAGCAGAACACCAGGAGGTCTGGTTTTGGAAGGTTGCTACAAACTTGTCTCTTCTGTGATGTCTCCGATTTAAAGACGAGCGAGTAATTTGGCCACATCAAGCCTCCAAGATAATATCGATTTCGAGACTCATCTATATGGAGGGCTGCACCAAATTTTGAGTCTCGTCTGACTGAGCGTTTGCTGCTTTTTCACTGGCAGCAAATAGAAAAACCCCAGGTCGACACGTGGTGGGTATATCAGCATTGCTGGAAGCATAGAATCATGTAGTATGTCAGCTTTGCTGCAAACAACAAGTTTGAGCGAAATGCTACTCCTGGGCAATTTTGGAAATCAAAGGTTCCCCGTAGCCAAAAGCAGCCAAACAAGAGTTTGATGTCGGTGATGTCGTTCTTTAATTGTCTATATCCATGTATTGTTTTAATGCCACTAAAACAAGCACATAGCCAGAAAGCATTTCGAATCAGGTCTGGTCACTCACTGCGTGGAACAACAGTTTCAAACCGTCATTCCGCCCGAGTTTTTCTGTCTCGGCTCGCCCACCGCCTCAAAGCTGCCGTCCCACAGCCTTTGAATGCCCTGGACAGCACTGACACCGAGCCTCACCCACACAGGCTTGTGGCCCTTCTCCACCATGGCAGCAACAGTGCTATTATCAAACGAGTACTCGAAATGCACCTCGTTGGGAATCAACTGATCATGCAGTCGTGGCGCAGCCAGTGCCTCAGTCATGTTCATTCCAAACTCGAGAAGACGCCAAGCCGTCTGCGCTGTCGAGCTGATGATGCGGCTGCCTCCTGCGGCGCCCGTGATGAAGAAGACGGTGCCGTTGGGATGCTCGGCAATAATAGGGGTGATGGAGCTCATGGGCCGCTTGCCAGGCCGGATATAGTTGGCTGGCGAGGGGGCGAAGCCGAAGCTGTTGCGGACGCCGGGGATGCTGAAGTCGTCCATTTCATCGTTGAGGATGATGCCGCTCTCAGGAGTCATGATTTGCGCACCAAAGAGCAGGTTGATGGTCGTGGTCGAGGAGATCATCATGCCCTCGCTGTCGGCTGTCACAATGTGCGAGGTGCCATGGCTCTCTGCCGAGTAGAGTTGGTGTGGGTCGTAGTCTCGAATCGGGAGCGTCTTATCGTCGTTGATCTTGTCTCGGATCGACTTGGCCGTGTTGTCGCTGATCAGGGACTTTTCGAATTGCTCAATGTCCGAGACAAAGTCGGGGTCGCCCAGTTCGAGACGGGCGCCGTAAGCAAATCGCATAGCCTCGATGAAGCGGTGGGTCGTGAGGTTGGTGTCTTCCAGGTCGGCCACAGGGTACTGCTCCATTGTCTTGAGCATGCCCAGCAGGATAGACCCGCTGCTGGGAGCACCGGTGGAAAACAACTTGAAGCCGCGAAAGTCGGCCGTGATCACATCCTTGCTGTAGGCCTGGTACGATGCCATGTCATCGAGCGTCAGAGTCCCATTGTCGCTTTGCGCACACTTGACAATATCCTCGGCTACACGTGTGTTAGCGTGGGGAGCGATACCAGTCAGATGCGTGCAACATACCTAGTTCGCCAGTGTACAGAATGTCTGCGCCATGGATCGCAATCTTCTCCAACGTGCTGAAACACAGGTGAGCTCTCGGTTGAATGAGTAGTGAAGACTGTGTCACTTACTTGGCGTATCTCTTTCTCGTAATGACTTCTCCCAGCTGAAGTAGCCGCCCGGCGGGTGCAAAGTCTTCTGCCCAGACGGGATCCTCGACCAAGAAGTTGCCCTTGAATCCGTGAGACGCAAATTCCATGTAGCGAACGAGATCCTCGGTCACTATGATAGGTTGGGCCTGTTAGCTGGCATCTCAGCTGAACAATCAGAAACCAGGCTCACCGTTGAAGCCATATCTTGCCAAATGGACCGACGGGATGACGACCTCTCGCCAGGGCAACAACTACACTTTTCAATCAGGACCACCACGCATCACACACGACCAACACACAAGACTGTCAGTGAACTGCTTACTCCGTGCTTCTGGTGCAAGTACTCGAGCCCCTTCAAATCACCAGGAACCGCAACCGCGAGCCCGCCCGTGACAGCACTCTGCAGGTTGCCCCGGTACATGTGCTCAAATGCCGCAGCAGGAGCAGCCTCACGATAGTCTATCGTCTCATAGTTGCCGTCTGCATCACGCACAAGTGCAAAGCCGCCACCGCCTATGCCAGAGTGGTACATGCCGATGACACCCACGCATAACTGAGTTCCTACGTGTGCATCCGCTGCGTTACCCTGGTGTATTGGTATGTGGTGTTAGTCGGACTTGTCATGGAATGGGAAAGCTGGGACAGCCTGAAGGTGCAGCACTCACGCCCTGGGTAAGGAGGTCGATCCCAATCTGAGAACATATTGTGCTCTCGCTGGCTATTGCGCCATGGATGCTGGAAAGTGAGGACTGGATCGGGATTTGTTGCGACGGTGCGGCTGTGGCTCCGGCTGCCAGCTGTAGAGCTAGTAAAGAGGCAAGCTCGTGCGTGAGAGACTCTTTAAAGCATAATTAGTGAATCAAGTCACGTCGTGTGTATGTATGCGTCTACATGGGGGATTCTACATGGGGGAAACTCACTCATGCTGGGCGTCTTGACAAGCGGCGTCAACTTGTACGTTGATAAGTAAGCACGGTGACGTAGAAACAACGCACGTTGAAGACGACAACTAATTGCGCGCTGATATACGACTGGGCAGCGCCACTACCACCTGGAATATCGACAAAAAGAAGGAAAGGAAAAGAAAGAAGGAGCAAAAATACAACCTCCCTCGCCTTCGGGGCTCGCTGGATCCTCTGATCCGCTGGCTTCTAGTGGGCCGAAGATACGATGGCGAGCACCCGGTGCCGGATGACTCCAGAATGGGCATGATTAGTCAGGCATGTTATCGATAACCTAGCGCAGGGATCGACGACGAGCAGAGGGTACCTAGATACATAGCACAATCCGAGGCTAGCCGTATCGGGTATCTGTAAGAGTCTGGGCCAATCGCCAGGCCGTCAAAACTAATACCCTGTGTAATTCAGAATTTCCTTCACTCTTGTCACAGCCTCGACATCGACTTCTTCACTCTCATCAAACAATTCATCTCACCGCGCACACCAGTCATTTCTGGACGACCAGTCGTCCAAGAAGAACCCAGACGCTCATACGGCACCCAAGTTCGACCACTCAGCGCTGGATCCATGAGGCATCGGGTCTGGAATTCTCTCAGACCCTTTGCCGCGACGCCGTTCCTCCACCACAAGAGAACCTGGCTGGATACGTGCGCCCCTTTCCGTCCCTTCACAATGACTTCGCCTCCTCTTCAACCCGTGGGCGAGCTGCCAATCTCAAAGCCTGCCAGCGAAGCACCAGCAAACCCAGAATCTGTCCCAACGGTGCCTGCGAAGAGGACCTTGCCCAACGGCAATGGCAACGGCAATAATGCCAATGAGGGCCCTGCCGGCAAGAAGAAGAAGGTCAAGAAGTTCAAACCCAAGCCCATCAAGGAGGGCTCATCCGAGGAAGTCCTCATGATGGACATCCAAGCCATGCTAGAGGCGCAAAAACTGGAAGACGCAGCGCCCGCGACCGACGAAGCAGAGGAACTCCCGGAGCCCGGCTCCATCATAGACGTGCAAGTCCAAGCCCTTTCATCCACAGGCGATGGTCTCGCCCGCCAGCCGGGCCGCAAGAACATCTACGTCGTCAAAAACTCCATACCGGGCGACGTCGTCAGAATCAAGGTCTACCTTCACATACCCACCCAGCACCACTCCGTCGGCGACTTCATCTCAGTCGTCAAACCCTCGCCCTTGCGCGACGACTCCAGGATCGGTTGCCAGTACTTTGGCCAGTGCTCCGGCTGCCAGTTCCAAATGATGGACTACGCCGACCAGCTCGCACACAAGCGCACCATTGTTGAAAAGGCATTCAAGAACTTCTCCCAACTCGCGCCGGAGCTGGTCCCCACGGTCCAGGAGACGATGGGTAGCCCGCTGCAGTACGGCTACCGTACCAAGCTGACGCCGCACTTTGACGCTCCACCGGGTGCTCCCTTTGGCCGCCGCAGCAAGTCAAAGCCAAAGGTCTTCCACGCCGAGGTGCCCGCCTTTGGCTTCACCCTCAAGGGCGCACGGCGCGTCATGGATATTGAGGACTGCCCTATTGGCACAGACGCTGTGCGCAGGGGCATGAAGCGCGAGCGCGAGCGCCTCAAGGTGGACTTCGGCAAGTACGAGCGCGGCGCCACCATTCTCCTGCGCGAAAACACAACGCGGATACCAGCCGGCGAGGCCGCACCAGCAGACTCCACAGATACTACCATCTCCTCCACCGCCTCTACCACAGATCCAGACGCAGTAGTTGTCAAAACAGACAGAGGCACCGACATCAAGACCTACATCACCGACAGCAACGCCACATCACGCGAGTACATTGACGACTTCGTCTTCACCAACCCTGCCGGCTCCTTCTTCCAAAACAACAATTCCATCCTCCCCTCCTTCACCGACTACATCCGCCAGCACATCCTTCCCCCGCCGGCCCTCGCCGTGGGGCAAAAACCAATAAAGTACCTCATTGACGCCTACTCAGGCTCCGGCCTCTTCACCATCACCCTATCGTCGCTCTTCTCCGGCGGCAGCATCGGCATTGACATTGCGGGCAAATCCATCGAGTACGCGCGCACAAACGCCAAGCTCAATGGCCTCGATGAAGAGCAGTGCAAGTTCATTGCCGCCGACGCCACGGAGCTGTTCAAGTCCGTCAGTCGGTTCGACCCGGATGAGACGTGCGTTGTGCTCGACCCCTCGCGCAAGGGCTGTGATGCCAGTTTCCTAGAGCAGTTGTTGCGATTTGCGCCCAGGAGGGTCATTTATGTGAGCTGTAACGTGCACACGCAGGCGCGCGATGTGGGTGTCTTGGTGCGCGGCGAGGTGGCGGGTATGCCAGGGCAGGAAATCGAGAACGCAGCACAGCCAAAGCCCGAGGACAACCTGAAGGCCAAGACGAGGTACGACATTGAAAGTCTTCGGGGATTCGACTTCTTCCCACAGACCAGCCACGTAGAAGGTGTGGCGATTTTGAATAGGGTTGTAGAGGCTTGAATTAGGGTGAGTCTGCCGCATCTAGCTACGAATCAAGATAGAACGCCACCAATGACAGCAGAACCCAGCACCATGGGTGTATATGTCTATCTGAGGTTCCTTTAGACAGCTCCTTTGAGTATCACACGTACCTTTATGATTTTATGGAAAAGCCCAAACCAAACGGCTCCTCACTATATACCTGTAAGCCATGAGGAGAACAAAGTAACACCTGTAAACAAATAAACAAATTAATCATGGCAAACGAGAAAGAAATCAAATAAGCAGGACGCCGCCAACCCAACCTTGCCGCTGTGCATGTATAGACCCTTTTTTCTTGCCCACCACTTGTGGCGGAGAACACGGAAGAAAGGGAGGGTATCAGAGTGTCCAATGCAAGTCTATGTGAGTGTTGTTTTCCATCCCTACCCGCGCTTCGTAATGTCCATGCGCGTCGCAACAATTTCCGTTGCTCCTCTACTGCTGTAGCAGTTTTCTGAGCCCATCGCGTGTCTGATCCTCTTGAGGAATCATTTTCTCTCACTTCTTGGCCAGAGCCACAAGCTTGGTAGTTTGCTCGATCCACTTGCGGTCGAATTCGACTTCGCCAAAGCGCTTGGCCGACTCGCGAGCGCGTAGACGCACGGCCACCTTATCGGGCAAGGACAAGGCCTTTTCGAAGCCCTCGGCGAACTCGTCAGCAGTAGATGCATGGAAACCTGAACCAAAGTTGTCAGTTGCCAAATGTCTTCTTAATTATCGATATGGCGTGCATAAACTCACCAGTTGGTTGTCCGTCGATCTCGGTGACGATGTCCAGTTTGGGCCCACCAGAGTCATGCACCACTGAGATCAAACCACTTGCTTGGTATTCCACAACGCCAATACCAAAGTGCTCGTTCCACATGCCGTTCACACCAATACTCGCCTCTTGCAGCCACTTGAGAATATCGGGCCAAGGGGCGTCCAGACGAAATTCAACCTGATCCTGGATGTGTAGCTCACGGACAAGGAGGCGCAGCTTGTAGACACGCTTCGAGTCGTGATCGTCGCGAACGCTGCCGACGAGAACGAGCTTGGCATCCTTGGCAGCCTCAGTTCCGCTTTTAACAAATGTTGCAAAAGCTTGCACGATGAGCTGGTGATTCTTTTCAGGGCGGAATTGCGCAATGTAGAGCAGTATCTTGCCGCGACGTGCTTCGCTAGCCGCGGATATTTCGACTGCTTCCTCCAACTCCTCCACTGCACAAGGTGGATAGACAACGGCGATTGAGTCTTTCTTGCCGGCTTCACGACGACTCGGGCCCCAGAGCGAGGTGACGTGCGCCTGAGTCCAAGTGGAGTTGGTCATCACAACGTCGATGGTTGTTCCCATGGTTGTGTAGATCCACGCAAAAGCCTTCCAATAGTATTTCTTTGCCGTACCTCTCCAGCCCACACCCTGGCCAGCATTGACACCCTGCGATCCTAGAGGGGAGTCGGGATCGAGGGACTCGAGCATGTCCGTCGAAATTGTCGGGTAGTGTACGTATGCGGCTGTTGGAATGTCGCGGAACAGCCACTTGGATAAGCCCAGCGTGAAGGCATATCCCATAGTGTCGATAAATATATCCGGGATCATGAGAGAGAACGCGTCCCATCCCAGGACGATAGATCCCAAGGACTGCATGAGAAGGGTGAACCGCGGCCAAGTGGAAGCCAACACCCAGTATCGCGTCGAGAGGTAAAGAAACTGGATCGTATGGGGCTGCAGTTGAATGTTGAAACGGTTCTGGAAGACGCCTTTGTTAATGGATAAGTCGACTATTGAACATGCCGCAGGGTCCAATCCTCACCTTCACTCGCGCGAGGATAGCCTCCTTGTTGACTTCATGGTCACCAGTGTACACCACAATCCTGGCTTTTGGCCACTGCGTCTGGATCGCCCGTATGGCAGCCCAGAGGACGCGTTCGCCGCCACCTCCAGCGTTGCTGCAAATAGTCAGTTTCCAATGGTAAATCGAGCATTTTCGCCAACACCACGTACCAGAAAGGGTGAAAAAATCCCACCACGCCAGACCAACCATCTGCATGCATGTTATTAATCCGTGCTTTATTACTCGACTCGGTCGGAGCTGCTGCCCCAGCTCCAGAAGTTCAAGCTTACTCTTGCCTGCCGTACTTCCAAGCTTGTCATCCTTCTTCTCCAGGAAGCGCTTCTCGTCGTCGGCAATGAGTTCGAGGATGTGGGCTCGGCGACCCTCCGTCTTCCGTCGTAGGTAGGTGCCGAGAAGGGAACCGAAAGCATGCCACAATGCGGGGATTCCGAAAATGACAAAGGCAGGGGTGAGGGCGAGAAGAGGGGCGACGACAAAGGCAATAAACTTGGGTGACATCCCCAAGTTGTAGTACTGCTCGCCCTGGGGCGCTTTGCAGGAGCCCTCATCCATCTTGGGGATTGGGCACTATGCTTTGCTGTGCGGCGGGAGTGGATGTAGGTCGATGCCAGGAAGGATTGGTGGCTGGAAGAGGAATAAATGAAGGTCTATCGAGGAGTCTTCGAGAAGGACAGGTGCTCCATAGGATGGAGGCTCGCAGTGCAGCAGGCCACAGTCGTAGCTGGCAAGAAGAGGAAAGGAAAAAGGCCGGCCTAGGAATTCACGATAAGTGAACACGAGGCAATAGCAGCTGCTGGTACAAAGGTACAGCAGGTGATACGTAATGCCTGGGCCCGTAAATAGTAGAGGCCAGCCAGTTGACCCCAGCGCACTGGCCCAAGTTCCACAGGGCACCTTAGCACTGTAGTACAGTGCCCTGAGTGTTTCATCCACTAGCTCTGACTGACCTGCCAAAACCCCCCCCACACTTGACCCATTTCAGCTGGGTTACTAGTGAAGGACCACTGGTTTCAACTAGGCGGGTCATATCTTTTGCACTGTCAGCCGAGCTGGGTGTGAACTTCTCAGTCCCAAACAGGTATCATCTCAACGCTCAATCGGGACAAATACTACCTGGGAACCTCTGCCACCTGCACATGACCTTGTGTTGCTGTAGGTGAGCTGGCTGTGGGACTCACAATGTCAGGGCATGTGGGCCACCAGATCAGGCTATCAGCCTTGCGAATCCGGCCTCAGCCATGGCATACTACCGCGAGAATACCGCATCATCCGCCATTTGCCCGCTCGACGACGACGAATCCGCCGTTCAGCAGCCAGAGACGGCAGTTCAGCGCCGGAGATGTAGCAGGAGGCCTGCTCAAGGCTTCAGAATTCCTCATCACCAACGTCCACGAAGTGACCGGCACGCCATGGTTCATCTCGATCCCACTCGTTGCCATCGTAGTCGGCACCACTGTTCGTCTGCCTCTGACTCTCTACTCGCACCGCATGGCGAGCAGAAGGGCAAGCCTCGTACCACTCATCCAGGCTGAGACAGCCATGGTTGGACTGGGGCTGCGCAAGAAGGCCACATCAAATTTGATGGTGACGGTGCGCAAGGCTATGAAGAAGCGGACGACGAATCTCTTTGCTACATTTGCCATCAACGAACGGAATTCGGTTTTTGGCGGTCTGCTGAGTCTGCCCATCTTCGTGAGCAATATCGAGGTTCTTCGAAGAATGTGCGGTGGCCCACGAGGCCTGCTAGGAACCCTCCTCTTCACTTCCTCAACTCCCGACCCAGCAACTGTCGTCGAGGCAACCGGCAACGCTTCTGCAACATTGGCTGCCGACCTGTCACCTTCGACTGATCTCAGCGCTGCTGTGACTCCATCCACAGCAGATTCCATCGCCTCTGTACATCTGGACTCAACCTTGGCAAATGGCGGCTGTTTCTGGTTTCCTGACCTCTTGGTGCCGGACCCATATCACATCCTGCCAATGGCCGTCTCCGCAGTCCTCGTCATGCATGCCATCCCAGACACGTCGGCAGCTAGAAGGGAGCTATTTGGCCTTTCTCCAGTCGCAGGCAACAAGAACTCGGTACTGTTTGGACAAAGCCTGTCGCGGCGCATCATACAACGAACGCTCCTCGTCGCCTCATTGGCTATCGGGCCAGTGACCATGGATCTGCCCTGCGCCTTGCACGTATACTGGCTTGCGTCTGCCAGCTTCAGTCTGGCTGTCAGAAAGGTAATCAACGCCGTCTTACCTTTGCCGAAGAGCACGGTAAGACCATGCCAAGGTAACGAAATGCCGTTACTTAGGCCTAAACCGCCTCCGTTGATGAGGTAAAATAATGCAATCAAAACAAGATTCAAATCCTACGGGTAATAAAGCAAGGCCAGCCATTTAGTATAACGTCACATAAAACAGTCATTGGCGCCTCAAGGGCAACAACGATTCTTTGCTTGCCGAAACCAAATAAGCCATCGCATCAACGTGAAGTAACAAAAGCCAAATGAAATACGCCTCTAGTGACAAAACCCAGAAAACATAAAGCATCAAAAAAAACCGTACAACGCAATCGCCGACTCCAATCTATTCAGATGGAAGGTCATGGTATCAACCCAGGAAAACAGCCAAAATCACAATCGTGGCTATCACCGCCAGCACCAGTAGCAGACAACAAGCTTTGCCTCTCGCGTTCCGCTGATACCTCGCTGCCTGTCGTAGTTCCCGGTCCGCAGCCCTAGTGTCTTGGTGCGTGTTCTCGACGTTGGCTTCGATTCCTTGCAGCTGCTCGCCCTGTTCCGTAACGATCTGGGCAACCTGTTGGAAAAGAACGTTCAGGTCGCCCACACCCTGCTCAATATTTCGAATCTCTTCTTCGCGTTCTGCTATCAGAGCTTCTTGGAAATCGACCTCATCCTGAGGAGCCAGTCGGAGGTCTTCCAGCATTTGGGCCTGCTGTTGTTGCTGACCGGGAGAAACATTGCCGAGATGTGTACCCTCTTCTTCCTCTCCTGCTGCGGCTCGTGCTGCGGACACAGAGGCACGCTGCTTTTCGAGTACTTGACGTTGCAGATATTGAAATTCGTCGAGGGCGGACTTGAATTCGCGGTGCAGCTTTGTTTGCTTGTATTTTTGGGTTGGCTAAAACACGGGCTGTCAGCTTTGTTTTTGTACTCTTTTCAAATACTCGAGGGAAATGCTGCTCATACTGTAACCTCGTCCCATGCTTGAACCTTCTTGACGCCCTCGCCCATGCCCTTGAATCCTTCACTCGTCTCCTCGATTAGATCGTGTACGCGCTCCCTGACGCGCGCAGTGTCCCGTCTAGTTCCAAGATGACCGATTTCTGTTCTCAAGCGAGCAATGTTGCCTGTCAGAGTGAACAGCCTGTTCATCAAGTCCTGCGACAATCGGTCGAATTCTGGGTCGTCCGTATAGGCGGAGTTGTTCCGCCGCGACCCCGACTCGAGTGAAGATAATTGGTCGAAAGACATTTTTGCGGTTCTTCTGAGACTATCAACACGGTATAGTGGTTGTAGGTGAGGCAGTGTAGTTGTGGAATGAACGAAGCGCAATATGCTGTGTAATGAGTGAATCAATGGATGGAGTCCGAGGGTTGACGCAAGCAAGATCAGTTGTTCGGTGACGTTTCTTGGAGGTGGATCAGGCAACTGGCAATCCACTCAGCTGCATGACTGGCAGGGTTACATAATCTGCTGAGTCTAGCCTGGAGCCGCATCTCGCCAAGTGCATACTGCTTTGCGCACAGTCCAAAAGCACAGTGAAAAACGCGCTGGCCACTTGCTCGGGAGCCAGCCGCGACAAAGCAACCAAACAGCGCCCCACTTCTTTTTTCCTAGCTCTTGTTTACTTGTCGCTCACAGCTCCATTCTCGACTTCACCTCGTTCATTGTGTTTTCGCTTTTCCTCGAAACATCTGCAAAGCTTCTCTCGACCCGAGATGCGCGACGGTCAATATGGCTCCTGTCAGGCGGGCACCGTATAAGGACTTTCTGCAAGCTTCGCTGCAGCGACGCTTTTCCTCCACCACCACCATTCTTCTCGCAATTGCGTACATCGAATCGGTTGTTTTTGTCATCTGCAGGTCACCCTCAGCCATCTTCTCCAGCTGGGGTTCGCGTAAGTCATACCGTTCAGTCAGAGATCGGATTCTCTTGATGCTAACGCATATTTGACACAGTCTTTTGGTTGTTTTTTCCCATCGGTCCGACTGGCGTACGAGCCTTTTTCATCTTCCTGTGCGGCCTCTCCATCATCGTCCTGCGCATCGCCCAATACCATGTCGGCATTCGAACCGCGAATTGCGGGTTCCAAACCTTCTTGAGATATGTAGCGACTTCGCAGGTGCTCGAGGCTGTGGTCTCCTATACTTTGTCGTCCCTGCTTTTTAGCCAAGTCTACTTGTGGACCTCGAGATCCGAAGATCTCAATTGGGTTGTCATCCACAGCGGCGACAGAGCGCGACTCAACGAGAAGCCCATCTTTTACACTGTACACTGCATTCTGTTTGGGCTGATGCAGGGCGTGTTGCACATCTACCGCGATGCAGACCGACTTCTCTTGCGAGTTGTCAAACTCAAGGACGGCCACCCGGCGCCCCGCGACGACAAGGCTTCGTTGCAGACGCGTCTCAGACACCAGGTTCCGGCTTTGGCGGGTGCCGCTATGATGCAAGCTGCGGCTGGGCTCGTACTTAGCCTGTTTGTGTATCACGTTGTCACGCTGCCCAGCTTTCTTTCAGGCATGACAGTTCGATCACTAGCCTGGCGAACCGCACTGAGCCTATACCGGCCTTTCTATAACCTGCCACGGACAAATATGGTCCCGGTCACCTTGGCAAGCATCAACGGCTGGATGTGGCTTCGCTGCTTCTTCACGGGCTTCATGCTCATGTTTATGTGGCTAACTGGCACGAAAATGTTCTCGTTGCTGCTTGTACGGGCACCAGTGAAGCTTGGAAATCCTCTGACGTCCGAATCTAAAGATCCTAACGGAAGTCTTTTGAATGGTCTGAAGAGCAAGAAGTTGCACATCAAGGTCAGTGGCGCTGAATGTAATGATTCGAATGTGCTCGATGCTGACAGTAATAGGCATTCGCCATGTGGGAGTTGGCACTCATTGCCAAAGATTTTGAGCCACGTCGAGTAGCCATCTACAAGGATATCGACCGAAAGGATGGCCCGACATGGTCTCAAATCTACGCCCTTTGCATGGACCTGGTGAAGGAAATAGAAGCACGAATCGATTCCTACGGCAAGCACCCCGAACCTCCGCCAAAGGACATCGTCCGGGGTGTCAATGGCGCTCAGGCTTTGGGACGTCACCAGTCACGTGTTAGCAACGACCCAATCCTCATCTCCGCGCCGACTAGGAAGAACAGACTCGAGAGCCTTGTCGAAAGAGCCACGGCACACTCTTCCGGTCATCAGTCACGATTCAGCCCCATCGTCAAGCAGGGTTACTCCCAAACAAGGGGAGTATTTGCGGAAATGACCCGTCAAGCCACGAGCGGAGAAGATCTACACAGCCCGATCCAGACATGGACACGGCGGTTCCTGCGGTCACCCCTTGGTCGTCCTTTTAGGCAAACGTACAATCAGAGGTTGACGGTCGCTGTACTGGGCACGCCATATGCAGAGTTGAGTCTGTATATCAATGCCATCTCGGCAGTGACTCGACTGGCACTGCACAGTCTGGCGGAAGATAGCTACGGAAATGTGCAGCGGGACGTGGCGCCCATGATTCGCAGATTCACATCGCTGACGGTGAAACTGGAGACATTTAAGGCTGGCTTTCCATCGCACTGGGCAGAACTAGGTGCCCCACAAAAGTGCGCGGTTGTCGATGCTGTCATTGAAACGTTGAAGGAGGCATTGCGGCAGCTCTTGGAGAGCTTCGGTCCATACGCAAGGGATATAAGATTGACCTTTGCCGACATGAGACAGGCAAAGGACGCGGCTGGCATAGCACACAAGGCTTCCGGTAGGGCCTCGGCGGAGATTGAGGCCATACGGCCGCCAGAAATGCGCCAGGTGTGGTAAGGAAAAGGCAAGGGAGCCGGCGTGTTGGCGTATTATGCTATGGAGGAAGCCGATTGATTGCAATGAGGCATGATTGTCATTATACCCGAGCGATATGCTCAGCAAGCATGATAGAGAGATATACAAGAAGAAGAGAACGAGAAGTCATGACCCTAACGAGAACCACGGTGTACTCTTTCATGCACTGTTGCACAAGTACTATAGTAATTATCCGCCCCGTCACTTTGCTCAGGTACAAAAATACATGGGCTCTTGACAGCGGGTTGCTTGCGAAAGGGGGGCTGATTTGATGACGTTTAATTGGATGTGGGGCTCGGTTCACGGCCCTCGCCCTACTATAACACGGCACCAGCTGGCTTGGCTGGGTTATCTTCTCTCTCTGCCTTCCCAGAGTCCTCGCCTCACCTTTATGCAGCTCGCTTGCTATTATCAGCAAGCTGACCTCTTTTCTTTCCTCCCTTCTCCTTTTTTCTGCTTCCTGTTGTTCGGCTATTCGATCATCCATAATATCGATCCAAAGCCAATCCCCACACTGTGGTCTTACAACTGCAAGCCTCCTTCTTGCGAGATCACTTGACAGCACAAGACCATCATGATATCGCGATACTCCTCATCTTGGTCGATAGCGCGGCAGTGGGCCATCAAAGACGACGAGTCCTCCAAGAGAGCGAGCACGCTCGCACAATAGATAATTCGATACTTGATCTAACCTCATCCACAAATTCTGTACATATAATACGACCTCCTAGCGCGGTCGCCTCCCACAACCACGATGTCGCGTCTCCACACCCTCTGGCGCTTCGTCTACCACTCGCTTTACTATTTCCTCGCCCTCATCCTCACACTCCTGCTCTGCGTCACGCCTGCCGACGCCCTCCGCCAGTCCATTCTCAACAGCCAGCGATACCACATCCTCACGATCATCGTATGCCTGTCCGTCACGCTCCTAGCTGTGGCGTGCATCTACATTTTCCGTTTCTATGTAATGCGCACAGCTCTTGCCAATATTCCGAAATCATACATACCGATCGAAAAGGGTGAGGTGCCGAAAGATGTGCGCAAGGTAATCATTGCAGGCCTCAGCAAGAGCGCAGTGATTGCTTACGAAAGTAAGCCGCGCATTGTCGCAAATGCGAGACCTATGACAACTGGTACAAGGGAGGAAGAGGACCAAGAAGCGCAAGATAACGCGAAAAAGACGAAAGAGGCTGATCGGAAGTTTGGCGTGTTTGGGCGCAAAAAGGATCGAGCCACGACATCGGCCAGTTCCGAAAAGACTGGCGTTGTACTTCCGCCACACAAGGCTGTCTGGGGCGAAATCGAGCACAACGGCTGGGCGTCACCGAATTCCCTCGATTTGCCAAATCTACAGTATAGCACCGTCGTTCTGGAGTTGCCAAATTTGATCGAAGCCAAGGCCCTCACCTTGGCACCTCCTGCTCCAGGATTCTCGCTAGCAGGAGAGGATCAGGACGCGAACAGTAACCTCCCTTTGGACCCCGACGCGATCGCCCTACTTCAGCGCCCCGACAACCTCTCCTTGCGACAGTATCTGGCACAGCTAGCAGAGCTGGGCGTCTTGGCTGCCTCGCGCGAGACGGCCGACTTTTTAATCTCGTACGAGTATGCGCGGTACTCGACGCGGCCGCTTTCTGATGTCCGATTTCGCGAGCTAATGCATCTCTTTGCTGAGATTCTCCGCGCCATGCAGCCGCTCGATCTGGAAGTTCTCGCTGCTGGCCTTGACGAAAATGATGACCAAGAGGATGATATGAGCGACTACGTGACCACAACGGCGAGCTTTGAGAGCGACATCGACAATGACGCGCCACGCGAAAGTCCAAGCACCCCTCGCAGCCGCACGAGTCGGTTGTCGTTCTTTGTTCGACGTCACCAAAGCAATGCGTCGCGAGCAACTACAGGCTCAGCCACATCAGGCGGCTGGCGCGGCTTTCCTAATCAAATGGACGACAACAGCAACAATGACGACGATTATTCAATAGACGACGCAAGCTCGCAAATTCACCACCGAGCCTCTCGCCGCGGCAACTCTCGCCAGCAGCGGCCAAATCTCACACTACGGCAGTCCTCTCAGGGCACGTGGACAGGGACCTATCGGACGGCACCCATGACACCCGGGAGCAGAAGGACGGGCGGATCGCCTGCCTCGGTGTCAGTGTCGAGTAGAAGCTTGAGGAGCGTCAACAGCTCTCAGCCTGCGCGGCAGTCGTTTGCGACCATGAGTCGACGATCTCTAGCGTCTAGCTCGAGTGGTGGCGGTGTCAGCATGCGCTCTGTGATCTTTGGCGGCGGACTCCGTAATGGGAGCGTCGGGAGCGCGGCTGGCAGCGGGAGTGACAGTGGGAGTGGAAATTACAGTGGCAACGGCTCGGTTATTCGACTCAATGATCGGATCGGAGTAGGCGAATTGCCGTATGTGCTATCTGATACGCGTCACTACTAAGGCGAACACTGATTGGGATGAGTCTGTTTGCAAGCAAGACTGTTCTGGGTCCTTTCAGGCCCAGAGCCCAACTTCCTTGTTTTGTAATCAAATCCAAGCGATTGGCACTGGCTGCTTTCGATTTCTCGGTATGTGTCCATAACCGCATCTTTCATGCTTGGCGATTTGGCTTCACAGTCATGCCTCTCAGTGTCAGATGTCCTCGAACGGAAGCAAGGGGGCAAGGAATCGGTTGATAAAACATATGTAATGATAATGTTTTGATATGATATTCAAACCGCATCACGACTGAAATTTATCTGTCAAACTATCATGGCTATATAGATAGCTTAGAACACACGCTATCCTTGTAGCAGAGTACGGGTGAATATTCATGTTCGTATTCAGTTCTCCGCACTTGTGGCCATTGACGGTTCTAACATAATCCTATGTACTAGAACGAATGTCACAGGGAACATGAGTATCGCCCAACGATTACATTTGATTGCTTCCTCCCCCCCCCCCACACTTTTCCCCTCCCCCTGACTGTCTCTCTTTTATTCTTTTTTCCCTAAGTTTCTGACATTTTTTTCGGTGCCTTCTGATTTTGCTCATCGGAAACACAACTTGGTAGGGTCAAGAGATCTAACAAAATTCGAAAATCTCGTGGTGCAATCTCCCCGCCGTGAACCAAGATGTCTCATGTCCCATCCAACTGAACACTCCCAAAGCCAATCGACCAATGAGAGATCAAAAAACATCCACCGCTTTTTTCTTGATGGGGACCATTGGCGCCGTTCGCTCTCCCAACATGAAGTATGCAGCGTATCGAAGTGTCCGCCCAAGGAACAACGGTTAAAGGAAACTACCGGATCTTCTGTATCAAGAAATGACTGGAAGGTAATGGGAGCATGACGGCAAAAAGAAACCACCATCCATCTATCTCGCGGGTGAGAAACCAAATTCAGAAGTATGGCTGTTGCCAAGTACAAGTACATCGATCCAAGAACGTAAACACAAGGTAGTAGGTACTTCAGTCCAGATGGCCTCCACCCATCCACGCGGCCGTACCCAAGTACTTAGGTACCGAAATACTTATGTCTGCGGCCTGGACTGGGCACCGCATCCTGGTACAACGTGGTGTGACCCAAAATTATGGTTAGCGTCACGGCGCGGCTTAGTATGGCTGCGAAGTGCCCAGGTACATAGCTAGATCATAGCAGCCGCGGAAAGAAGCGCGCTTGTCGCGATAGCTTAGTCAAGCCTCGGAGGACGACATAAATTTACTCCGACTTTGAACCTACTCAACACTTGCCGACGCCATCAGCATGAATCACACAGGACGACTATGTCAACGAGCGAGCGACGCACCTTCTTGGCCTCGTGTGAGTACTCCGAAAACTGTGTACCGACACCACGAAGAGATTGAGCTACGTTCTCGCGCATCTGCTTGTCGCCCCCTGCGATTGAGGAAGCCGGGCCCGACAGAAGCTCAAGCTCCTGACGCAGAGCATCCTCATGGTGATTGTTATATGCATCTAAATGATTGTGCGGATTCATGATGCGCTGGTTGTCGTACATAGCACCGATACCAAGCAGACTTGTGCCTCGCGACTTTGGCTTGCCACTGCGGTGCCCTCGGCGTCGACGGGGAGGAATCGCTGATGAGGGCTGCTGAGCAGACACGTCGCCAGCCTTACGTGGCTCTGAGCGCTCGCTTCACGCAGCTGGCACTCTCTGAGCTCAATCTCGTGCTGCATGTGGGCTTGAGCCGCTTGGTGGTCGGCGTGCGGCAGGCTATAGGGGCTGGGGTCATACACCGCGGGCTGCTGGGCGTAGAAGCCCAAGGTGTATCGGTCTGTGGTACAACCTTCTTTGGCGCTACCGTCAACCATCGCGACAGTCATTGTCAGTATCAGCTACTGCGACAGTGGCGCGTGCACTCCATTCCCTCGACAGGAGCCGGACACGAGGTTGCAAGGGATATGTAGGAAGCATGTGTGGGATGGAGCGAGCAACCATTGGACATCTGATGTCGACTTGAGAGCGGGTTATCGTCTCGGTTGAGGGCAGAATAAGAAGCAGGCAAGTCTTGTCAAATTCCTGTGAAAGGGCGCTAACATGTTCTACATGTATGAGTAGTCTCGAGCGCTCTTCATAAATTGATTATGGAACAAAGAACGAAGCTGCCCGAGACAACATTCATAGAAATGCCCAAGGCTTGCAATGCCTGCGAGGACGTGGTGCCATGGCATTCATTCATTTTGGGAAGGGCAGCGATTACGGACCTCGACAGGTCTCGGCTGTCGCTCTCTCCGCTTGAACTGAAGCCAAAAAAAATAACAGATGAACGTGGAGAAACGTGGCGGAATGCTCACTTGTGGCTGTGCCATGGTTGAGTCATTGTGCGATGGACCAAGATTGGTGACTGAGGGCGACGGAATGGCAAATTGCAGCGTCGATATTGTCAAAGGTATGATACGAAGTGCTCATGAAGTTGAGGACGAGTGGACGCAGAGGAAATTAGGGTCAATGAGCATGGAAGAGATGAATGGGTCTTGCATTGCGATGCTCCAGCTTGATTGTCCTGTTTTCGCGACAGCGGGTGCAATGCTCCTTATATAACTTGCAGCATTGTCTGAGGGGCATCGTTAGCGTGCTGGTTCGCCCCGAAAGCGAAGCATCAGTTCAAAAAGGTGGTGCAGGTACCGCATAGTAAGAATACATCAATGGCTCGTTGCATACTAAGGTGAACATGGGGTCAAATAATCCGTTGTGGTAAGGTACCAATTGACAGCGGGGGTATATTGTGAAGGGATCACGTACCTATGTATACGACGCTTAAGCAGTTCTACTTTTGCCCTGGTTGTATAGTGGTTATCATACGCGACATGTATCAATGTCCACTTCAGGAATTGCCGCACGGACAAGGCACTGAGTGGCAAGAGACTGCATGTGTGTGATCAGCTCACCCACGTAGACAGTTAGGCAATTAGGATGGTAGGCTGCTGCTTATGGCTTAGTGTCTGCCTCGTAGAGGATGTGTTGACGCTCTTGCATCAGGGAGGTTCCACACTCCCGGTTCTTTAGCGAAAACACCTGCTTCCTGTGCCAACCCCCCCCCCCCAAAAAAAAACCCCAAAAACCACATGCTTACGTTTCAACGAACTACTAGCCCTACTCCCGTGGCAAGCCACGGTCGTAGGCCCAGCCAGGGGAGCTTTAAGCAAAGCTATGGGCTTAGCCTACCTCACTTGTAACTTAGCAAAGCTATGTACTATGGTACTTCGTGCTGGTTTTGATAAACCAGCAGCTTTGTTGACCACCAGTCAAAAAGCAACATCACGAAAAGTGTAGTGTACGCGGCTGCCGTTGGTTGCCCACCCACCATACCTTTTGCATGGAGCAAATCTGTGTCTGGACTCTGTGGATTGGTATCACGCCTCGGCCTTGAGCAGTACTTCTGCACCTTGCGAGAATGCTGCGGCCGCCACTCTACGCCAGAGCAGAGAAATGGGCTGTTTTCATGTTTGTTCAACAACTCGGTCATGAAGAAAACGAGGCTGGCTCATTTCATACAAGAATTCGCCACCTTCCGAGAGAAAAGGCGGGAAGTGATGTCGGACTCATCTGCGTGAGAAATCCGTCATGCTTTTCTTTCTTATCCAGAGTTTTGGCAGTGTCAGTGTCGTATGCTTTCTGTCTTCCTGTGTCAGTTGACCTGCACGTGTTGAGTCGTCAAGTCGCATCCTGCGCTGTCCACTCATGATCCCACGTCTGCTTCTTGTACACTTGCCGGTATTGTTATAGCGGTCAGCAACCCAGGCTTTGGACTGGCACTGTCAGCATGCTGTACTGTGCATTCTTCATACTCACCAAGTTGCAAATAGGTGAAAATAGAACAAAGAAACTTCAGTATTTACTGTTAAGAGGCAACAACATCGGACAACGCTATCTACTTAAAACTGTCATTGGGTTTCTCACTGATTCATGGTAGCTGAATATTGATGAGTTTGAGTGGGAATGTCTGGAGAGATTCATGTGCCTTGCCTCCCGGCCCAAGGCAAATCGCGATCGATGCAGCATATCTTTTCCAGAGAACCATCGGGAACCAGGAGTAAAGAGCACGCCGTCAGGCAGCTCGAAATGCAGTTATACATTTGCGTAGATTTCCATGCCCGGGTTCGGAAATCCTCATGTGAGCGTCAATCACTTACTTCAGTGATTTCGAGGAACCATGAAAAGCCCAGATCTGCACATGGTAATACCGTTGTGCGCTCGCAGTGTGACTCGCCGAGAGGAAGCCGCTTGGACTCGGGCCACAGCACATTGCGCTTACTCATCTTTGAACGACATCCCGCCATGTCTTGGTACCAATTCCCACTGGTGGAAAGACGTCACGGGAAGGCTGGAAGCCATGACGCAGCCTTCTTACTATTCCAGAAGGGCAATTGGGACAATAATGAAAGTGTGTGAGAGCACCGAATGGAAGGCACTTTCGACCATGGATAAGAGCCGTGACTCAGGTTCCAGGCTGCCAGATCCGTTCAGTTGAAGCTTTCGTGTCGTTTTCCAATTGCCATCCCGACCTCAATCACAGGAACCGTCGTCATGCCGTTGAATATCCGCCAGTTTGGCTTCCTCCGTTTTCTTCATTGGAATCCCCACATCTCATGATCCTATTCTCTGTTATAAAACCCGTCTATACATGTTAAGCCAATCACCATGCGCCTCAGGTATACCAATCAGACTTTTCCCAAAAGCCCCGTTCCAAAACTCAAACCTCCAAATCCCCCTTCCGCCTTCAGCAGACGCCACCACGTCCTAGGCCGATTCCTGACTTTACAAATCCACCAAACGTCATGAATTCATCAGACAGTTCGACAAGCTGCTGAATCTGCGATGTGAGCGGTGACACCATTGACTGATTCGGATCAAGAATGAGCGAGGTCTTGGTCGCCTGGTCCGCTTGTGGCAATATCGTGTTGCGCAGCTTACCCAAGCAGTCCCTGCACGATTTCCTCGACCATCGCAAAGATGGCCAACATATTGCGATAGCCCGAAAGGCACAACTGAAACCACGCGCGACCAGCCGCCGGATTGTTGAGCATCATTTCTGGGCTGGTCACGACGTTGGCCACGTACAAGAGACCCGTGTGCCAGAGGAGTATAGTGAGCTGGGAAAGTGGATCCGGTAAACCAATGTCAAGCGCAGTAACTGGCTGATGGACGCTGCGAAGACTGTCGCCGGCTTTGCCGATCTGGAATCAAAGTTCTTGAGCTGACTGCCTTGCCGAGCCCCTCGCGCCAATGGGCGAAAGAGGTTGGCTATGATGGCGTGAAAGTTGATGCTAACATTGTGTTAGATCTAAAGGTCTATTTGAACACAAGACAGGAACCTGCGCACGTGCTGGATCAGCACTGCACGGTGTAACATGCCTTGTCCTCTGACCAGTCCAAGAAGCAATTTGTCTGCCCACAAGAGCAAATCCCGGAAACAACTCTCGGCCGAGTCCAGATGTGCCGTTCGGATGGTGCCACAAAGTTTCCTCCGCCAGAACATGTTCATATATTCATACAATGGGGTCTGCCATCGTCCAAAGACCGCAAATGGCGGTAAACGTGTTACCCATGTACGCCGGCAGCGGATGATACTCGGGCGACTTGCCGCTGTTCGGGTCCGGATTACTGCGTACTGCAGCCTTGCCTCGGCCATCATCCGGGACAGGAAGACGTGAAGATGCCTCAACCAGGCCTTCGTAACAGTGAAGCATTGGGAACTGAACCGTTGTGTTAAGATGGGAACACCGGCCAGCGGCTAGCCAGACAAACGAGTTGAGGGACCCGGAGAAGGAAGCTTTCCCTGCGAACTGCTACAAGGAACGACAAGAAAAGTTTGAGGCTGATAGGGGAGACGAACGTGATGAGGTTGAAGACACCTCAGGTGGTGTGTGACGCCGTCCAGATCCAATCATGGTGGTTCTTTGATCAGATCATTGTTTCGCTGAGCCAGCATCAGACGCGCCAAAGAGCCCAAGGCTCTTGCCCATGACGCAACCTTCCTGAAGAAACTGGGCCGAAAGCTCATCGTCACCCAAGCATGTTGCTGCGATACTCAGGAACATTGACGCCGCCACGGCCGTGATGGTATGGACCTTGTTACTTTGCCATTGTTGTTTCGCTATGAGGTAGAATCGCTGACACAAACCGGTCGCCTCCGGCTGAAAGTTTGCGTATGCTTGCTACTAGGATAAAAAGGATTAGTTGTCTGGTAATTGAGACCGCGAGCTAATCTCAGAACGAGGATGGCAGCGGGCGTTTGGACAAACTATATAAATCTGCTGCTGCACTCTTTATAACCACCATTTGGTATTGTGCAAGAGATGACAGCTTCCCAGAACCGACGACTTGTGTTCCCTCCTCCCCCCTCCCTCTGCCTCTTCCTTGTCACTTCCCATCTTAATTCTAGAAGAGGGTTCAGCTTACACAGGCCCAGCACAAAAGGGCATTGACCAGAAGAGGCGAGCAGAAGTTGAGTTGGCCGCTTGTCAAGTCATTTAAAAAGAGATCGGCATCGAACAGGCCAAATAAAGGGTGATCTGTCTGCAGGTAAAGGGACATGGCTTTTGCGGCAAATTCGTTCGATACAGCGACTTCTGTCCAGCGAGAAATGTTGACATTGTGGAGCCTCTTGTCCCACAAGAACTCTGTCCCGGTCCCGGCCGCGTTGGAGGCGGTTGTCCTTGATGCTTCGTTTTCGGGTACGGATGATTTTTGGTTCGTGTTCGATGTTCCCGGGGCACTGTTTGTGTCATTTGCAATGTTTAGCTTGACTGATCCGGGTCGGCAGATAACTCTTTGGATCTACACATGGAGATAGGCTAACAAAGGCCGCAATCCTGACAGAACACCACAAGGTTTATGCTCAGAGCGGTTATTGGACTTACGAGTCAGTGTGCAAACTTTGCCACAGCGCCATATCTGGGTGGAAAATCATCCCCAGACTCGTCTGACCAGCTTCCATGGGACCCAAGGTCGGATACGATACTGGCTGTCTAGCCATGATCTCGAACTCGAGGCTTGTCTGGCAGGGTGGTAGGACACTTCGAACATGATGTTCCGGCCCTTTGAGAACTTCAGATGTCGGGCCGGCCCGGGCGAGGCCAGTGCCAGGGGACAGAGCCAGGAGTCGTTCAGCCTCACGAAGGCGTCTTCTCAAGTACACATTCTCGCTTTTGAGCTTGTCGATGGTTGACAAAGTCACGCCCTCGGGTAATTTTTGTGCCTTGGGCGTATAGTGGCAGTCCGTCTTTCCCTGTCGCGAACAGGCATTGCAGGATGGCGCCCCGCCGTCACACTGTGATTACCATTTTGTTAACTGGCAAGCTAGTTCAACGCAGTATAACGACTACGCTGTGCGAGAAACGAAGCACGAATGCACAGGGCTCGAAAAGCCTGCTGATTTCACCCAGGCACGGGCAGCCCGAACGCAAGTGTTTAGCTGGGCATTGATGATCAAGCCACCAAGCCGAAATTGAGTCACACCAAACTGGATGCCATGTTTCTGCCACGAAATCTGTACGAGAGCATGACTGCAACAGCTGCTGATGGACGATTGGCTGGGCCAATATGGGTATGTACACTTCTGAGCATCTAGCGGTCGCACTCGAATACGGGATGGTGAAACAAACCAGGGAAATTTGAACAGAGAAGGAGAACTTGGAACCCATTCGCAGAAAGCAGGGATCACATAACATAACAAAAGAGCTTCCAGGCTGTTTCTGGAGCAAAACAGGTGAACTCACGGCTACCTTCCTTGCACGGCATCTGTCGCAAGCCACGGCGACAGCGCTTCGTTTCCGACGGGGCTGTGAAGAGGTCTCAGCCGGCGATGCAACGAAGCTCTTATTATCATTGCTGTCTGCGCGCTCTACCGGGAGTTTGGCAGGGCGAATATCTCGATATTTGCGCTCGTGGCGTTGCTGCATCTGCCTTCATTCGGATTGAAACTGTGTAAAAACTGCAGATGGAAGGAAACGGAGAAACCAGAAGATCGTACACGGCTCGAAGTGGATGACTCCAGATTTGGGAAGGCTCAAGGTTAATCTGGTTGAGGTATTGGGCACGTGTACAGCCACCAGTGGAATCCTTATTTGTTCCCATAGGTAGACACTGGTACGGAATCCTGGAAAGGCCGACAGGGAAGAAACAAGCAGAGCAGAAAGGGAGGAAGAAAGCCCACAAAGAGCCGAGCAAGGAGACAAGAGACGGGGAGGGGGGCCAAAAGCGAAATAGGAAGGGAAGGGGAAAGAAGAACCCACTTCTTCTGAGTTCCTGGGGCTGTTCATTCTTCTTGCTCTGCAACCCTCTCTCTACCTTCTGTGCCCCTAGCGGCCGACCTTAGTTGCCTGCCTTCCGTCACCTACTTACCTACATACAGCACATATATGCATACAGCCCCCGGCTTACACACATATTTGTTCCATTCTCAGGCCACTTCAGAACCATGAACGAGAGTCGGGTACTCGGGGAGAAGAATCGCAATCCACCTTTTATGGGTTTGTAAGCGTTTTCTTGAACATGGCGAACGTCACAATGACAGCATTGTGAGCAGATACATAGTAGCGTGCCCATTGTGATGGGATTCATAAGATTCCCATTGGTGCAATGAAAAGGAGAGGCAAATAAAAAGATTAAAAAAAATGGAGATGATAGAATGTGTAGCTACATATTATTGTGTATGTGTATAAGCTGTGTGGACTCAAACGTGTTCAGCTCTTTTCCTCGACCATGCCGGCTTATGCTTGACTAATGTAGGAGGAGGCTTGTTTCTGAAACAGAAATAAGAGAGAGAAGGAGAGATGAAAGGGAAGATTTTGGTCGTGTGACCAGGTTGATGTCGTGATTGGATTGTGAAGATTAGAATAACCGAGTTTCGATGAACCAAGCTTCAAGTTTCGAAGCTGGTTTAACTTCAGATTCACCTTCTCGGACCGTTGGTGCTGATCAGCTGCACTGGCTTTTCAGTCATACTCCTTCTGTGCTGTCGAATGTGATGAACCTGAGAGAGGCTCTAAGTCCTTGGGATGAAGTTGATTAATGTTTTACGTTGTCGTTTGGGGTATTGGTAGATGCTAGCTTACCACCAAACTTTCAAGTTGAGTCAAACGGACACTATGGATTAGCTGCTAGGGCAGAAAATCGCAAGATCAGCGTGAGGTTTGCAGTGGGCCATTTTCCCCATGATGATTTCAACCTAGGGTGGTGTTATGTTGACTGGATACGCCACTCGAGTGCATGTTTATCCCACTCGCGAAATTTGGATCACACGCATCAAAACAAAACTCGGACTCTTGTGAATGTTTCTTCACATATGCATTCTGACTTGATATTTTGATCATAACAACTCTATCTTATTCGTGCTTATGGAGATGGTCGCGACGCCTCACGAGTTACAGCAACCGACTCTTATTCTTACTAGAAGTCTACAAGTAAGGCTGAATATCTCTCTGCATCATCTCAAAGACAGTACCAAACCGAGGATTCCACATCACAAGATGAGAAAATACGATAACAAATTGATGGCACACTCATCAGTCACATGCTTCGTTCTTGATGTTATCCGTGATTTGTTCACCCAGATTCACACTTGAGTATAACCGCGCAAGTCAGGTCACGCAAGAGTAGGCTGGCAATTGCATATAGAGAACAACTTTCCGTACAAAAGTCACTTCACAAATCACAATTGTGGTGGAATTGGTGCGGAATAGGTACGCACTGCTCGGACCTGAACTTTGTCTCACCACTCAACACATATGCACACAAGATTACCCAGATCCTGACAACCAAATCGAGATCTCTGGAATCGGGGGACCCTCTTAACAGAGTAGCATTAGCAATAGCGATCACGAGGTGCAGCAGAATATCTTACCTGTCTACAACCCTACGTATATCTACCTAACTACATAATGTTTTCGCAAAAACTTGATTTCAATCAGGTTTTGCTGTGTTTTGCTATTCCAAAGTGCATATGTACGTACAAAACGTGCATTGGTTTTCCTCTTGTCCATTTCTTTTTTTCTTCTTTTTTCTTTTTCGCAAATGCTCATTGGTTAGATTCGACTCTTTAGTGTGTCTTTGATTTGTCCTGGCCAGGCCGACAGATTTGGGGGCCGCCAGAACGAACCCACTCTAGCTACATATCACTTTATCAATCCATCAACAGATGAAATGTAAATCTTGAACGGCCAAGTAGTATACAGTATACATGTGCACTAACCAAATCCTTACTGTTCATATGCAGGGAAAATGCAAGTCCCAGCATGTGGATCTAGACATGTCTGTCTTTCTATTTGTACCCTGCAGGAAGCTACATTCAGTACCTACGTATGATCAGTGTTGTCTTTGGGCACGCATTTTCTTGTCTCTTTTTGCGTCTTGCCCTGGCCCCACACATTTTCCTGAGCAGCATCGAATTGATTTTGCATTCACTAATGTTACTTTGACAGGCCAAATGCGTTCAGATGCAAACAAGTTTGAATATCTTTCATATGAGAAGCAAGGAATCGGCCTTCAAATCGAAACACACAAAGCGGATAGTGTAGCATTCCTCTTACTATAACGGGGTTCAAGAACTTGTTGCTAGCTGTTTCACCTATGTTGACTTTCTCTTCCGCACAAGAGCAAGAGAATCGCCTCAACAGAAAGTGAGATTGATGCAAAGAAAACACACCACACTTTGTTCGAGGACCATTTCTTGAACTCATCTTTCCATCTCTTCAGCGCGGGTCACGGTAGCCAGGAACTGGTGATTTTGCCCTCCGATTGGCGCTCCACATTCTGGACACCGAGCCTGTTCCATGGGCATGCCACATTCACCAATGGCAAACTAAGTAAAGCGGCACGAGTACTGCTTGTTAGCACAAATTCTCGCGTTCTAGATATAACTTTGATCCTCAAAAGAGGAAGAAAAAAAAGAGAAAGAGCAACAGCTGGGCCAAGGGGTATTTGCTTACCGCATGGCCATTCTGGCACTTGTACCAATGACCAGAGTGAGTTTGGATTCCTCCTGCACCGCTAACCATGGCGAGCTTGATTGACTGGAGCTCCTCTGCCGTCACCTCCTCGTACCACTCGCTGCGCAGGAGTTTGAATGCCGCATTGATATCCTGCGTCAGCTGTCGTGCTCCCTCGAAGGGACTCGTTGTGCACAGCTCTTTAGCCTCTTGCAGCATTTTGCGCGCACTGTCAGTGTGCTCCTCCACCGCCTTGGCGTCCACACTGTAGCTCTTTCTGAGCGTCCGAAGGCTCAAGGCGATGCTGGCACTGACAAGACTGCACATGACGGCATATCTGGGGAGCATGTTCTTGGAGCAATCAATGTAAAGGGCCTGGCAATCTTTCAAAGACAATCCCGCGATTTGGAGAGGCAGGAATTTGCCCAGCATCTTCAATACCTCATGCCCTTTTGGAAAGTGGCACTGGTCCTGAAAGATGAGAGCCTGGATACGCAGAATTGCGAGATGAGCTCCAAATGTCAAGCGGCGTTCTGGTGCTGGATATTGCATAGAGCCCGAGAGATCCATTCCAAGAGGATTTGCAGCTTGTTCTTTGAGTATCGCATCAAACAGCTTCTTGGAAGGTTGTTGCTCAATGTCCATGGCCTGCTGTAGCTCAAGTGCCTCTTCCAATAACTTCTTCAGAGGCGCGTACCGCTGTCTGGTGTGTGCTTGCTTCTTTACAATTTCCGTTGGTCGACTGGTAAGCTCGAACAGCGGGTCAGGTTGTGCTGAGAGTGCTCGGCCAAGAGTCTTCTGAAGGGCTTGGTCGGCTCCTTCAATCTTCTTCTCCAGGTCCTGCAAATCTTTCTGACCTTTGACCAGACATCGCTTGGATGCTTGCTCCATGACACTAGCGTTGACGACCCGGTTGTAGCGCTGAGTAGAGAACTGTCTGAGAGGCGCCTTGCAGTCCGGACAACAGGGCACTGGCAGGACAACGGACGAATCCAAAAGACCACAGTACTTGCCTGAAGAACTGTCGACAGCGTATACCTCGCCGAGTCTAGCAAGCCCGTCAAGAGACTCTGCAGTGAAAAAGTGTCCGCAACCAAGTACCACAATTGGTGTCTCGTCAAGATCAATTTCCTGATACTGCTTGAACTCCAAAAGATCGACTCTGGCGTCTGGTTTCTCGCCACAGACCTGACAATAACCTTGAGGACAATGCTCGCCGCACAGCCCGGGACATTGGTGACCGCAACCCAGAGTCCTGCAACAGCGTCTGTCGCATGGCAGGCGATTGCAAGGCGCAGCACATGGCATACTACAGGAGCCCTGATGATCGCATGACCAGGCACACTTCTCTATACAAGGTGTACAACCTTCATTGCACGACATTGTGCAGCGAGAATGAGCACAACGAACCTAGTTGGGCCATTACCTGTTAGTGAAAGTACGGTGAAAGCATTGAAACGAGCAGAGTTGATGCATACCTCGCACTGAGTCTTGCAAGGAGGACACGGCTGCCCAGCATGGCATCGCTGACCACATACGTGGCTGCATGTATTGCGCGGCCGACCACAAAGCTTTGTGCAATGCTGGTGTTTCACCGTCACAAGGTCGTCTTCAGTACGAACATTACATCTGCTACATGACCCTGGGCAACGATGACCGCACTCAAGAATCTCCATGCATGCTTCAGGGCAGGGGAATTTGGCCGATTCAACATCTTGGTAACATGGCACCTTGACCCGATGACCGCAATTTGGGACAGTCTTCTCGACCTGAAAAGAACACTTGATACCCGCTAGGCAATTGGTCCGGAAGCACGAAACAGAGTCCTCGAAATGACCACAGGGGAGTTTGATGCCGTTCAAGAGCACTTGACAGGGTCCGCATTCCTCACCGCAAAGCTTGGAGCAAGCGTGATCGCAAGTCGCTCGGCGCCGCACACACGGACGAGGACATGAGAAGGCCGAATGCATGGCCTCGGAGTGGCATTTGGTCAGACATTGGTGACCGCATCTGGTCAACCGCCAGTTGCATGGCTCCTGACAGCCGCCTTCGGGACTAAGTCTCGTGAAATCTTCTGGCACAGCGCAGGTAATTTGCATTTCCTTGTGCCGAGGGCAGCAGAGACGGAGTCCAGGTCCTACGGCTCCATCTTCATCGAGCTGCCGCCGGATTTCAACCCACATGGGCACGTTTCCGTACGTGTCTGCATTGCCGATGAGATACATGCCATGCTGCGCCCGACTGAGTAGCACGTTGATGCGATTCTTAGTTTTGAGGAAACCAACTTTGCCTGCTGCATTGCTGCGGACGAGAGAGACGATGACAACTTTGGCCTCTTCGCCTTGGAAGTTGTCCACTGTCGCAAGACGCAGGGACTCACACAGCTTCTTCTTTTGCAAAGACACTTGCTGCTTGGTAGGACCCTCTTCATCGTCCAGCTTGAGGCCTTCTAGAGCCAATGCTTCTTCGTCCCGGTCGTTTAAAGAGATATGAAATTCGCTGTTCAAAGAAGCACGAAGCCCAATAAGCTGGCCAGAATATGGGGTGAGAACGGCGATATCATCAGCCTTGTAAAGGCCTTGACGGATCAGGTGACGCACAAGCGCCGTTGTCATGTTGACCTCCCACTTGTTGCTATGCGATCTGTTTCGTCCAGGGTCCGCTTCGGAATCTTCTGGATGGCTGTGGTTGAGCCAGAAAACATTGTCGCGCATACCCAGTACATCTGGCAAGTCCAACACAGCTCCGTGGTCTTGGAGACTCGGATACATGGTCTTTCGAATCAGCCTGGAGATTTCTGGGCGCATGCGTCGCTGTATGCTAAGCTGGGCCACCGGTACAGCTGCCAAGCCTGGCTCACCGAGTGCTAGCCTCTCGAACTGGCTTCGATCTAGTTGATACATCTTCCCTGCTGCAGACTCGAGACTAAGCGAAAAGTTGTTGATCTGTGGGCGAAGCTGCAGGTGGTCTCCAATCTGGATGAAGTGCTCGATGCCCGGCATCAGGGCTGAGAGTATGTGGGCTTCATGCACCTCAGCCGCCTCTTCGACAAGTACCACTTTCGATCGCAAATTGCGGATAGTCGAGATTTCCTTGGCAAGTCCGGTCGTTGTGATGCCAACGATGTCGGCATTGAGGAGAGACCTGCGTCGAATCTCGCAATGCACCTTTTCAACTTTGCTCCGCGACTCTTCCGCGCCCTGTAGATTATCCAACACGCGAGCAACATTGTCCTGTTCAATGTGAAGCAACAATGTATCCAAAAGTAAACGGCGTTCAGGGAGCGAGAGTGATTGAATATCATGTTCGGCTTTCACGACAAGTGCAGCCGTTGCGCTCTCGTCTAGCCGATGATGCGGCTCGTCGGTCTTCTCTTTGCCCCCCAGTGGATTGACCCAGCTTTGAACTGCGTCCATCTTTCCTGGAACCTCTTTAAAGCCGCCATTTTCCAACTCGTATAGCTGGGTGTGAATTTCAGGGTGATTCAACGCCAGGAATCTCTTTACTGCGCTTCCTGCAGACCCCTGTTTCATCCGGTGAAGTGTTGAAAGTCTCCAACCTGCTGACTTAAGATTTGCTTGGATGCTCCCATAGCTGTTGCCGAGGATAGAGCTCTCATTTTTCGTCTTGGCACCATGATCAGAGACGACACGAAGATTGTAGCCATCCAACTCGGATGCTTGGCTATGTCCACCTATACGAATGATTTTGTTGATGCCTACATGCAACAAGTGAAGAAGGAATTGGTCGAGAGCGTGATTGGTATAGCATCTGGATCATTGTAGGTCAGCCTCCTGGATAAAGTAAGTATTGCTTCACCGAGGGCCGCCGACTCACATGACAAGAATCGGTCCAAATCGAGCTTTGTCTTTGCAGGCTAACAGTGCTTGAATAATTTTAACTCCCAAATAGGATTTGCCTGTGCCCGGTGGACCTTGAATCAATGCGTATTCGCGGGTTAGAGCGCTGACGAGGGCGCGGCATTGGCCTCGGTCTAGGCTTGTCTGATTCTCGAGCTGATCTATGAGTGTTGGGTCATCTTCTGATGCATCCGCGGCAATGCACAAGTTCTTGTTATCTCCTGTGACGATTGATGACAAGGGGAATGTAAAATTATTTCGTTGAGCATAGGATGGGGGGACCATGTTCCTGCTACGGCCAGCGCCCTTGCCAATGGAGGCTGTGTTCAAATCAGGAACGATCCATTTTTGGAATGGAAACTGAGGGGCCCTCAGCATCTCCTGTAGGTTGCCTAGAACAGGCGTAAATGTTGCAGGAACAAGGCCTGGGACTGCGACCAAGGTGCCTCTAATCCTTCTGCGATACACCATGATGCCATGCCGCAGGTCGCTTTCCCTAAAGCATGCCGATTTTGCAACAATACTGAAGCAGAGACGTTTGGCGCCCTGATTTCCATCCTTGTCCGACTTCGTGCATTTCTCAACGACTATCAGAAGCAGTGGGACAGCTTCCTCGGCCACGGGAGATACCAAGCAAATCAGGCTTCCAGGCTCAAGGGTCTTTGATTCTGTCCACCAACGTCGACGCTCTTCGGTCGTTTTGGCGTGTGGGATATGGGTGACAGAGAACATCAATATCATTTCGAATCCACGTTTCTCATGGACAGAAATATGAGAGATAATAGCATCGCGGTAGAAGTGAGCATTGACGTTTCCCTTGGACCAGCTAGAGACGTTCACGCACGCCTCTGCTGAGTGTAGAAGCGGGTGCACTGTAGTCTTAAGCGAGTCAAAGATATCATGTCGTAGGAGACGAAAATGTGTATCGATGTGTCTCTGAGCTGGGTTCTGGAGGAAATGGGGCTGACGACAATCGGTAGACGGAAGATAGTCGGGTTGGTCACACAATATCTCGTTGGCAGTAGGCACGATTGATATGTCCGCGATACTCAGGTGGTCGTTGTCGTGTCTTGTTCCAGGAATGGGCATCTCGACTGGGAAAGCAAGACTGTGTGCTAGACGCTGAGGCAGAATAAATATGCCCGACTTTTCCTGGCAATTTTCTGTGTCCGGTACCACAAGGCGGCCAGTGGAAAGTTCAACAATTTTGCGAAGCTGGTCTACCCGACCTTTGCTGTTGTTGTTGTTGTACTCATATACAGCTGAGCCAAGAGGGTCGTCAAGCAGAGTTGTGATATTGTCGAGCTGATCAAACAGCTCAGCAAGGTGTTCGTTGAGTGAGGCGCGCTTCTCACGTAGCAGAAGTTCGTTGAGAGCTTCCAGCACGACTGCTGCGCGTCTGCTGAGTACAGCGTGATCTGTTGCGCTTGTTGTGGGCGAAGAACCGACTAGAATGGCCGAGCAAAAGTCCAGCAAGAAAGAGATGGCCATGTCGCCATTTACACCACTCATAACATTGTACAGCGTTCCAATGTAGGTATCGACAGAAAGACAGCTCAGAATGGAAGGATGGGTAATCGTACGCAGAAAGTCTTCCTTGAGCTGCACGTATATGCTCTCTGGCGAGGCTGACAGTCTTGAATGGAGCGTAATATGCACATACTCGCATCCTCCGTAGCGGTCATCAACAAGATCTCTGGCAAGCTGCTGATGCCATTCACGATTGGAACCGTCAAGGATTGTCACCGCTCCAGACCAGAGCTGAGATAGAGCTGTTTTAGCTACGCCGCCGATGGGCTTTCTGCGAAAGATGTGTTTCCAATCGTTGTATGGTTGGTCTGATTCCCTTGTAGAAGCCAGTGAGCTGCCGGGCCGAGACTTGGACTCGGCTGAGCTGTGGTCATGGGAGAACTTGCACTCTGCTCCATAAGTGCATGAACCATTCTGGAATGACCGACACAAACGTGATGACACAGCGCAGTTCGAACCGCCACGTCCTGAGGCTCTTCCCGGTCTCCATCCGCGAGTCGAGCCACCTCGCCAATTGCCACGGTTCGGTGTGAATGTGACCATTATGTCTGTGCTGTGACAAATATGCGAAGTTGATGAAGTTTCCATATGCTTGATGCGATGGCGGCAATCAAACAGGAAGACAGAATTAATCGGAAGCAATAAAAATCTCTTGTATGGTTTGCAAGTTGAGTAGAAACCACTGACACTCATCACCAGCAGGCATGAGATCTATCAAAGGCGGTGAATAACAAGCTTTTGCTCACAGCCTGTCAGGCAACCGGCCTTTGAGAGAAGCAAATACCATTCCAAGGATGTGGCCTTCAGCGTGCATGTGTATTCTTGCTGTCCAAACGAAGTCTTTTGTCTGGTGTCTTGCTGTGTGCCTGAGCTTTGTTAGTACAACGGTGGTCTCAGTCCAGTGTTACCGCCTCATATTTGATTGAACTAGGCTCAAAGGCGTTTGAAGAGGCTGAAGGAGGCATCATGGCCGGCACTTCGCATAGTAGCCTGCTTGATGCTCTGATGATGCCATGTTTCACAAGCTCAGACTGGTCACTGTGCCGTTGCTTCTGTTTGCACGAGTCGGTGAGTGAACGGCATTTTGAGGGAAAAGAAGGTTTGGAAGGCCTCAAACGATGAGCGTTTGCACATATGATCCACGTCAGCGAGCTTTGCTGGCGTAATGCCAGAAGTAAGTCATGGTGCGATTTCTCGTTTGAAAGGGGGGCTTGGGCGATTTTGCGGTAGCACCACAGAGTTCTAGGCTTCAGCACGGTAGAGTATGATGAGGTCAAGACTGTAGGGGAGTTGGAAGGCCTCATTCAAGGATGTCTAGGACAACCACCGCTTCTCTCCTTGCGTTGCGGAGATGGACCACTGGTAAAGCTGCAAAAGGAGGCCAAGGAGAGAGACGTCTGACGTCCGATAATAGCTGAGGATATCTCGAGAATCTGATTATGTCAGCAAACACCATCCGCTCCGTTTGTTGCGTCCCCATCACGGAAGTTTCATCTGCCATTCTCGTGAGGCAAAGGCTCGGACAGAGAAAAGATTTGCAGAGACCTCATGATGGAATTCATCGAAAGTCAGGAAGGCAGCTCATTCCACAGATACTCAACGCCGCGCGTGCCATGCTTCAAGACTCCGCATAACCTTCTCCACCGCCCACTCAAGCGTCTGCTCGAAGTCAAAATCGCTCCCTTCACTGCTGTCCCCGTGTGGCTTTTGAGCCACTACCTTTTCCTCATGCAGCTTTTCCCAGTCCAGTTTGCCACCCTCGACATCTCCGTCCACAAACATCCACTGATGGGCGTGGACATAGTTTGGCCAGACGATCTTGTCGACGTAGCCTGGGGGGTCCTTCCAGAACCCTTCGAGCGTAACATAGCCATCCCTGGCTTCGCGACGCTGAGTTGCTCGTGCGCGGCTAACTTGCAAAAAGAACTTGATGTCGATGAGCGACATGATGCCGCTGAATTTTGGAGGAGAGTACAAGAGAAAGCCGTCCAAGAGACACATTCTGAGAGTTGGTTGGGGCGTTGAACCAGCTGCTAACTCAGAATTGAAGAATATGCTGTGACCTGGCTGGCCCGGTGCGAGCCAAGCTGAGACTTTGGCTTTCATGGCTGTTATCTTCTCATCGGAAGCCGGACACGGTCCGACGGAGTTCTTGTCTTCCTTTGAGTCCACAAAAGGCTGTGAATGGGTACAGAACATGGGATTGTCAGCAATAACGAACACACAGTAGGAGAGAGCCAGAACTACACGTCTTGTCTAATTGCTCAAATCCATCGAGCCTGTTCCCAAACCGTGGATACCGCTGTGACATGACGGAGACTCACCGGAAAAGTACCCTCTGAGCGAATATGTAAAAGTGCCTTTTCCATTTCCGGAATGTTGAGCGACTCTGCAGAGTCCCAGTCCACGAGCCCATCTTTTACAGGCAGTCTATACTCCGTATCAGCACAATTAACGAGCATACGTCCTCCCTCTGAATACGTACTCTTCTTCCGGCCTGTAAAAATCGTCCTCATGTAATATGAAGGTATTGGGAAATATGTCCCTCAAAAGTCTAGCGAGTGTCGTCTTTCCGCTCGAGGAACAGCCCGACAGTCCAACGACGATGGCCTTTTGAGCTCCCATCATGGACGAGATAAGAGACAAGGGTGTTTCGTTGTTGCGGGCTAGGAATCGAGCAAGCCGAAGCCAAAAGTTGGTCGAATTGCTCACCAGGCAACTAAGCAAGTAAGAAAAGGTTGCAGAAAGAATGAAGCCAGTGCTTGGTCGCTTTGATGAGTCTCCCTGTTGGCAGTAGTCGTCAAGCACGCGCCAAGTGAGGTGTTGGATATAATGGCGCTGCAAGTGGGAGAATCCCCGTGCTGGCGGGCCACTGCGGTGCTTAGATATCAGACTTCAGTGCTGGCAGCTGCAGTAGACCCCTGACCGTCCGGGCTTTCAGGGGCCCCTTGTCAGATTGGAGTGACGCAACATCCCTTCGGCGCCTGCGGAAAAAGCCCCTGTAGGTCGCAACATACAAACGCTGAAGACTGCCATCTCCTCTTGCAAGCAACCGACTTCATCGATTTCTGTTGGATACCCAAAACTCAAATAACCTTTCTGCGCACTCAATAGGGTGGACTCGCAAACTTGCAACAGCAAACAGTTCCTCCCAAATCGTCTTCAGGCAACCAAACAGGCTACAGCAGCCGTGAAGACGAAAAAGCAAAAACCTCTACCAACGCCAACCAGTACCTTGAACGAATCAACCAAACAAAGCTCAAACACCCATTTCAGATGTCATCCGTCTACGACCGCAGCGAGACCCTTGTGGTCATCACGACCTCGGTCGTCGCTCTCATCACCGGCTTCCTGCTCGGCGTGTACAGCATCCGCGGCTACCTCATCTCCCCAGAGCTGCACAAGGAGTCGCGCGCAAACTACGACGATCCTGTCGACAGCGATGAGACGGACATTGACGAGGAAGAGACGGTGCTCGACCATGCGCCTAACTGGGCCAACGGCGAGGTTGCTGACCGCAAACAAGGGCTGCGAGTTACCGCTGCCGGCAAGAAGAAGGGCCAACAAATAGCAAATGTCGAGACAGGAGCTGAAGAGGAGGAGGAGGCCGGATCTGGCTCGACAGTCGAGGACACGGGCGAGGAGTGCAAGCTGGTGCTTGTTGTGCGGACGGATCTGGGCATGACCAAGGGTGAGTCGAATGCTTTTGACAGAACTCCAATCAATCTTTCCATGCTGTGCAATCCCCGACTAACCAGCGTGCCTTTCGTCTTTCTGAATTTTAGGTAAGATTGCTGCGCAATGCTCCCACGCAACGCTCGCCTGCTACAAGTCCATCTCCCGCGAGTCGCGCAAGGCAGGTCCCAAGAGTGCAGCTGCCCGCATCCTCTCACGCTGGGAACGCTACGGCCAGGCTAAGGTTGCTGTGCAAGTCAAGACGTTGGACGAGATGAAGGAGCTCATGGGGGTGGCGCGCAGCCTAGGTATCACGTCCGAGGTCATCCAGGACGCAGGACGGACTCAGATTGACCCTGGCAGCCTGACTGTGCTTGGTGTTGGCCCGGCGCCCAAGAGCAAGGTCGACCAGGTTACTGGCGGTCTGAAGCTGCTTTGAGCGGAAGAGCAGTGAGATATCGGCATGCTTGGCTGCACAGATGTGGAGAACCATCTCGACTGGGCTGGTCTCTGATGCTTGGAGATACGGAACTGAGGTTATTATATGCTGTCGCTACTCACAAAGTGTAGCTGTTGCATCGCAATAGGCGTTGGGGTATCTAAAATGTGCACTAGACAAGTCTGAAAACATGGTAGAGGAATTACGGACAAACAATAGGCGGAATATCACAAAACAAGTTGAAAGTCACAAGCCAAAGATGTTCGGGATCAAAATTGATGGGTATCTGCGAGCTTAGGCTCTTCTCATTTCTCCTTCTTTGCGAAACGCGCCAGCGCCGGGCCAAGCTCCTCTTGCTGCTCCTCTTGCGCCTGTTTGTTCTTTTTCTGGAGCTCGTTCCAAATCTCGTCAACGCGCAGTCTCTTCTCGTCGATAATGTTCTTCTTGCGCTGCTTCCGCAGGTACTTCTTCAACGCCGCGTTACGACCACGGGCCCTGTTTCTAATCTCTTCCTCGACATCCTCAGGTGGTGCATCCAGATCCCGCTCTGCCCGGCGCTGCGCCTCGGACCGCAGGTCCAGATTGCCCACAAAATTGGGGTCTAGCGCAATCATCTCTGGCGACAACTTGTTGAGCAGACCCTTAACTTCGGCCTCTTGTCGTTGCTTGACGGTCTCGTATGGGTTGACCTCGAGGGCGTCGAAGTTGGCTTCACCAGCGCCTGGTACAAGGATCGATGAGAATCCTTCGTCGTGGCCGATGCCCAGCACATCCTCGAAGGGACACCATCTGACCCGCTCGACGCGCTTGCCCTCCTTGCCCCAGGTAAGGTACGGGCTCTGCACCTTTTCTTGTTCCGACTTGTGCTTCGAAAAGAGACCCTTCCATATCGTTGTGTTGGTTCCCCAACCCTGTTAAATAGAAGTTTAGTATTTTCCAAGCGAAAGAATCAAATAGATAGGGAAGCCCCAGCAAACATACCACTGCTGTCAATCCAGTATCTGAAATGGCCACAGACGTCGCTGGTGCTCTTGTGAAGTAGCTGTTGACCTCTTTGAACATCCGCACGTCCCAAACGGCCATCTTCTTGTCCTGCCCTGCCGTGACCATGTACCGACCTTCTCTGTCAACCGCCATCGAGCGCACGGGTCCCTTGTGAGCCAAAAGTTTGACAAGCGGATCTGACGAGTTGGGCGACCATAATGTGACTGTACCATTCTGGTGTCCGATGTGACATATAGCATTCCAAGGGTTCTGGGTCATGGAGCACGGGGCGCCGCCCTTTGTGTGGATTTCGGAGACGAGCTGGCCGGTCGATACGTCCTGGTACTTAAGGTTGCTGGACATGCCGAGGGTAGCGAGGAGGAAGTGGTATGGCAAGAACTCCATGTGAGAGACCTCGACGTGTTTCTTGAGGCAGTGGAGTTCGACACCGTCCTTGTCGTAGATGTAGACATACTTCTTTTGCGCGACTGCAAAGTATTGATTGTTGTGTAGCCATCGTATATCTGCGAGTCACTCTGTTAGTTCGATATTCGGATTGCCGCCTCGAAACATATAATGTGAGCTTGTGCATACCTCTGACAGTTTCTCCCAATTGCAACTCGCAACCCAATTTCCCTTCCCGAAAGTCCATTGTCGCAACATGGCCTTTGCGACCAGCCAGCAGCAACTCCCTTCCGTTTCGCGTGTATTCGCAGTGGTAAGGGCCCAATTCGCCCAGCTTGAGGTCCATCCTCTTTTGCGCCGATTCCACAGCGGCCTCGGACGTTATCTCATCCTGACGCACACGGTATGTCCTCTCCAACGCCGTCTCGGCCTCCAGAAATCCGGATTCGTTCTCCAGCAGGATCTCGGCATCCTTGGCTTTGTTGATGGCGGTCTGGTACTTGGACTCGAGCTTCTTCATATTTGTGCGCAGCTTCTTGTCGCGCACATTGCGCACATCGACGCCTTGGCCCCGGCCATAGTCGCGGTTTGCCTGCTTCTGACGGCGGCGACGCTGTTGTTCTTCTTTCGAGAGGAGAGTCGTGCGTGCGTCGCGAACGCGGAGGGCGCCGTTTGGGGCGTCGCCGCCTTCCATCATGGGTGATGACGAGAGGGCGCTAGCTGGTCCAAAGTTGAGAAGATGATGGATGGACGACACCGCTGAAACCACTGTGTGAAGAGCAGGAATGACAGGCGGCCGGCGTTGGTGAAAGTCAATGGCAGAAGGAGGAAAGATCAGAAATTCCGATTTTTGGAACTTTACGTGCAGGGGGCCCTTGCAGATTCGTTATCGATACGGCTTCCCCACCATAAATTTCTGTGGCAATGCGTCCCTTCTCGTCTTTGGCATCCCCGCTCATGCTGCGCTCAGGAAATAACTGCATCTTGTCACTTCTTGTACAGTTTCTTGTTGTCGCAACCTGCAAGCTATTGTGCGGCGTCTGTCATTCCACGCCAGGAAACTCGAATCCTGTTTCCATTACCACCCTGGCGAGCTCATCTCTCCCTTTCCGGTTCAAGGCAGGCGGCAATTCCACCATGCCTTCTGCCGTGTCGGGCCACTCGCATCGGCCGACCACAAAGGTCAACAACAAGGGCTTCAAGTCCAAGAAGGCCACCAAAAGTGCTCTCCGTGACCAGGCCAAAGGTACGATGACCGTCGACCATGGCGCTTTGTTTCCTTTATACCATGACCGTGGCAGCTAATATGCTCTTGTGTGCTTCTGCTAGGCAAGGTTCCCAATGAACACCGCAGGACTCCCCACCAGCAAGTCATGTCCAAACTCGACCGTCGAAACCAGGCCAAGCAACGTCAGGCCACCAAGCACAAGGAGCACCAGCGCGAGACCTCTGTCTTTGCTGGCCGAGACGGTGCTCCTCGCAACGTTGCCGTCATCCCGCTCTGCGCCGATGGAGACGCCACGGCCGCTGTTCGTTATCTGAACCAGAGTCTCGACCTCGACGATGAGGTTGCGCTTGGCACCACCCGCGTGTCTGTGGATCGTTTCAAGCAAAAGCTCCAATACATTGCTCTGCCCCGCGATCTGTCCGCGTGTTTGGATGCTGCACGCGTCGCCGACTTCGTGGTCCTCATTCTTTCTGCCGATGTCGAGGTGGACGACCTGGGCGAGCTGATCCTCCGGAGTGTCGAGAGCCAGGGTCTGTCTACGCTTTTCACCGTCGTGCAAGGCCTCGGCAAGATCGAAGTTGCCAAGCAGCGCAACTCGGTTCTCGACTCCTTGCGATCATACATCACCCACTTCCACCCCGACCAACACAAAATCTACAGCCTCGAGAACAGACAAGAGTGTTCCAACCTGATGAGGTCGCTCTGCAGCACGACGCCCAAGGGTATCAAGTGGCGGGACGACCGTAGCTGGATGCTGGTTGAAGACGTCAAGTTTGGTGACTCGGACGAAAGCACTACAATTGTCACTGGAGTTGTTCGAGGCAAGGGCCTGAAGGCTGACCGCCTCGTGCAAGTGGGAGACTGGGGTACTTTTGCGGTTGAGAAGATCACTTCTGCGCCACTATCGAAGCGCGGCAAGAAGTCTGATGAAGGCATGAACACGGACGAGGAGATCGAGAAGCCACTGGACCTTGCGACTGAGGATCAGGACGACCTGGCTGATTTGGCGCCGGAGGAAATTCTGATGAACGATGCGGATGGTGATGTGGACCTCGACGATGCGATATCAGTAGCACCTTCAGTCAAGAAGGGCGTCTTGTTGGACGACCACCACTACTTTTCAGAAGATGAGGAAGACCAGACCGTCGAGAAGAGGAGGGTTCCCAAGGGTACATCAAAGTACCAGGCAGCCTGGTATTTGGACGATAACGTCTCCGAATCAGGCTCGGACATGACGGATATCGAGATGCAGGAAGAGGAAGAGGACGAGGACGCTATGCCAGAAGACGGCCTGGAGGGCATGGTGGCGGCGGAGGATGGCCAAACCGAGGCTGGACCTTCGGAATACCCCCGCTCGGAGGCTCCCTTCATGGAACTCGACGATGACGAAGATGCAGCACAACTGGCCCAGTACAGATCAAAGAAGAGGAATGAGGCTGAGGATGATGTTGAGTTCCCAGACGAGATTGAGCTTCACCCTCACGTTCTCGCCCGTGAGCGACTGGCCAGATACCGTGGACTGAAGAGTCTCCGGTCCAGTCCCTGGGAGCAGGACGAGGACAGAGCGCACGAGCCAGAAGAGTGGCGGCGTCTGCTGCAGGTCCAAAATTACCAGTCGTCTCGCGTCCGAGCTATCCGTGAGGCTCTTGTTGGAGGTGTGCAGGCGGGTACTCGCGTCCACGTCTACATCAAGAATGTTCCAGCGGACGTCAAGGCTAGCTACAACCCGGAACGTCCCACGCCGCTGTTCTCGATGCTCAGACATGAGAATAAGCGGGCAGCAGTCAACTTCCTCATCAACCTGAGCTCAGACTATCCCAAGGCGATCAAGGCCAAGGAGGAGCTGATCATCCAGTACGGCCCTCGCCGACTCATCATCAACCCCCAGTTCTCGCAAGCCGACAACACCCCCAACGATGTGCACAAATACTGCCGTTTCCTGCACCCTGGCCAGTCTGCGGTAGCGACATTTATGGGACCCGTGATTTGGGGCTCTGTGCCGGCACTCTTTTTCAAACGGTCTGCGCCTGACGAGGACAAGGGCGAGGACGAGTCTGACCTGCCTCTTACGCTCATTGGCACTGGTACCGCTATGCAGCCGTCCACGTCTCGTGTCATTGCGAAGCGCATCGTCCTGACCGGGCACCCCTACCACATTCACAAGAAGATTGTTACCATTCGGTACATGTTCTTCAACCGCGAAGACGTCGAGTGGTTCAAGGCACTGCCTCTGTGGACCAGGAGAGGCCGTAGCGGGTACTTCAAGGAGCCTCTTGGCACGCACGGATACTTCAAGGCTACCTTTGACGGTCGCATCAACCCACAGGACAGCATTGGTGTCAGTCTGTACAAGCGGGTGTGGCCTCGCAACGCTACGCCTGTTCGCGGATCCCTTCTCGATGCTTCCGAGATACCAGTTCTTGTTGAGAATGACGACGATGAGATGGTGGACTGAGCGGTATACGAGCGAGGCAAGAGCACTTGGATGAATTCATGACAAGGCGTTGACGGGGAAAATGGTTAATTAGATACACACTAGAAACTCGGCTCTAGAGAGAGGCAGTACCTACTGGGTTGTTGAATCTGAATCGATACTCTTTCTTTTGACTTTCTGTTTCATATATGCCCCGGTCAAGATGAGTCTCTCCATCCTAAAAGTTACAATCAGTTCAGAGCGTCCAGACCTGGCGTGGGCGTTGGTCCGCCCTTTGACTTTTGCACATCCTCGGCACCACTCGCCCGCCACGCGCTGAGTATCAAGTTGACAATATGGTCCACGCCCACATCCTTCTTGACCTGCGCAAACACCGTCGGCCCACCCTCACGCATCTTGCGTGCATCTCTCTCCATGACCTTCAAATCCGCACCCACGGCCTCCGCCAAATCCGTCTTGTTCACCACCAACAAATCACTCTGCGTGATTCCTGGGCCGCCTTTTCGCGGGATCTTGTCGCCTCCACTGACATCAATCACGTAGATGATGAAGTCCGCCAACTCGCGACTATAGTTGGCCGCAAGGTTATCCCCACCACTCTCAATCAGCAGCAAATCCGTGCCAAATTCGCCATGCAGATCCTCCAGCGCCGCGAGGTTGGCGCTGATGTCCTCGCGCACCGCAGCATGAGGACACCCGCCCGTCTCGATTGCGCGGATGCGGTCCGCAGGGAGCGCGCGATGCCGCGTGAGAAACTCGGCGTCTTCGCGCGTGAAAATGTCGTTGGTGACGGCGGCAATGTTGTACTTGGCGCGCAGGGCCAGGCACAGCGCCAGCATGAGGGCTGTTTTGCCTGATCCGACGGGCCCGCCGATGCCGATTGTGAAGGCCCGCGATGACCAGTTGCGACCTGAGACGATGGGCATTTCGCGGCCAAGGTAGGAGCCGGGTCCCGTGAGAATCTCGTGCGTGTGGCCGTGTTCTTGGGCGTTGAAGCCGGAGGAGGGGCCGTCGTGGCTGTGGGAGTGGTGGCTTGCGCCGTCGTGGGAGTGAGTGGCCATGGTGAGTGGGTGTGCTGTTGCTGTTGCTGTTGCTGCTGATGCTATGTTTCTTGGTTATGAAGGTGACAAGTTGGTGTAGTATCGATTGGCCGGTGGAGAGGATTCCAAAGTTGATATCAAGGCGTTGTGGTGAGATGTTTACGGATGCTGAAGAAGATGTCGACCCTGCAGTTGATCACACTTGTTCCTGGTGAGGAGCAAAAAGAGGTGAGGAGCAAAAAGAGATGTAGCTGAGCTTGATAAGCAAGTGAGAAGTATGCTGTACCAAGTCCAAGACGTGGCTGCAGCTGCTAGAGACTCTGTGACCTGATGGAAAAAAGCAAGAGAAAAAAACGCGTATGTGTGATGATTAGCTCTTGTGGAGGGGCTCACCACCAGTGGCTGATAAAGCGTGGGGTAACTTGCAGGTTCTCGCTACAGTCTGGAGCTTATGTGGGGTTGGTCAGGGTCCAATTAACGTTACCATGGGACAGGGTGCAGGTACTTGGGTACTCCAGTACAAAGTACTCATGATATCAATCATAAAACACAACGTCCAGCTATCAAAAGTAGTAAATGCCAACAATTCATCTCTTCAGATCACCAGGTAGATTATTATTTCGCCGTAGATTGTTATTTCCATGTAAATTGTTATTTCACCGTTCATCGATTAGTGAATTGAGAAGTTGCAATCCTTGTCATTTCAGTTATACAAACATGGCTACTTGAACATAATGCCGTCCAAAGCAGCTAAAAATGTTGATATCGAAACGGAAATCAAGCTGGGAGAATTATTGGGGAAACTGGGTAGTGATGAAGGATTGGAACACTTCAGTCGCAAGAACTCAAAGATAGTAATGTGCTGCTTGAAATATCGCAATAAGCAATGTAAATATCAAGTCTTGCTTCTACGTGAGCAAGTATATACCGGCTCTAGAAATGCTTACAAATAAAGCCGAGCTGGATCTCGAGGTTGCCGGAAAAAAACTGATCTGAAGGCTGAATATTTCTTTCAGAGAATCTGAACGGCAACTGTGCACGTCCTAGCATTCATCCAGAGCGTCGAACGCAATAAGATGCGTTTGTACAATGCAGTCACTGATCGGCGTGTGTCTGTGATTTCCTGGACTGGCGTATGAGATCTTTCCTGATATTCTCCACATAGCGCACTGATCTTGTTGGACAAAGTCGATTGTTGTTAGTCAAGTTGCTTCAATATTCTCACCAACATTTTCGCCGTTGTTTGAATGCCTTGCGTCTTAAGAGTGTAGTAAAAATAAGTAACACCAACGCTTTCGTCGGCGTAGAAGCGTTCGGTAAGGTTGTCGACAATGATCGATGCCCCACCTTTTACAAAGAGGCTAGGCCATCACTGTCAAAAGCATACCGCACTCCGCAACGTCGACAGCCGTGGCTAGCCGCTCTTTGCTGAACAGAATCCAACGACCAAAACGATAACTGAAAAATCGAAATCATACTTCTGTAAAGCTGAAGGACTTCTTTTTAGAGAATGAACAAACTCCAAACAAAAACATCCAAAAAGAGACGGGAATTGAGCCCGACGTGGGGGTCGAACCCACAGCCTTAAGATTGACTAATCAGAGTCGGAAGACACTGTAAGAGTCTTACGCTCTACCGATTGAGCTAGCCGGGCGTCTTTCGACGCTTGTTGTTGAAGTCTGGTTTCAGAAACTTACTTATGTACACTCAAATGTTTTCCGCTCTGGTATGGAGATTACATCGGACATGGCATCGCATATCCTTTCCGAGAAGTCCTCAGGCTCAACTAGCGATCACAAACTTCCAGAAGAATTGTGTTGTCATGGCACCAAGCTGTTCAACCATGGAACTATATAATCCGAGACAATGGCCTATCGCTGAACTTCAAGTTACTCAAATGTATCTTATGTATGAATGATTAGTACAGAGTTGCCTCAATCGAATCATTTACTTCGGCTTCGTGTTTGAGTTTGTTACATATTTAAATTTCTCTACTCAAACCATCATCCCAAACTGTTTGGGTCTAATCGTGTCTGGGTCTAATCGTGCTTGTCACGCGAATCATACATTTCTATTTTTTGTTTGGCTAGAACCATCCAACAGGAGCAACCAGTTGAACATAGACACCTCGTACCATAACGGATTTTATGCATTAATTATATGGTAAAATGACTATGTTCGAGGAATATGTTTGACCTTTTCACGCCCGGAACACTTGACTAGAAATTACAATTCTGCGAAGCCAAAACAGCGCTAGTATTCTCCACCATCGAAGCACTCTTTTTGTAGTAGAAGTGGTCCTGCCTACACCGTCCTCCCTTGTCCACTAGGAAGAGTAGAGCTCAGGATATGTTGCCTTGATATAGTCGGCTCCCTAGACTCACTGTTAGCATCAAACTCGCAACGAACAGCACCCGGGCACAATTCCAGACTTACCTTTTCACCAATCATGTAGACCGAATTTTGGATCCGACAGTCCGGAATGACCGGAATCACCGAAGCATCAATCACCCGCAGCTTGTCCACGCCAAAGACCTTCAACTTGTTGTCCACAACGCCCTGCTCGACATCCTTGCCCATGCGCGTGGTACCACAAGGGTGGAAGCCCGTCTGCGAGCGCTCCTTGATCATCGTCTCCATGGCAGCGTCCGACTGCCGCGGCATAGGCCACGGGTAGTCCTCACCAATGATATCCTTCATGCCTTTGCCATTCATCAGCACATCGTCCACATAGCGCACGCCCTGGCGCAGCGCCACCAGATCGAGCCTGTTCGAGAAGAAGTTGAGGTCCACTTTGGGCTGCTCGAGCGGATCCCGCGACTGCAACGTCACCGTTCCCGCGCGTGAAACGGGCCGCAGCAAGTCCACGATAACTGTCAACCAGTCGCCCTCAGGCGGGCAGGGGATGTGCCACTGGAAGGCATCCGAGAACATGGGCACAAAGTCGATTTCAAAGTGTGGCTGGCCTCCAGGGCCGAAAGGGTCGACGCCGCCGTTGGCCTTCTTGGCCGCGGCGTACTCGGGGTCTTTCTCGAGCCACTCGTCGATGCGCGGCAGGCCGACCAGTTCGAGTAGGCCGCTGGTGTAGGGACCCTTGTTCTCTGTACTGTAGGCTGCTACGGCGGCGTCGTGGGCTGGGCCTGGACGGAGGATGTGGCTGTCGAGGCCGAGGCCGTCCTTGAGGCGGAAAACATGAGGCATGATAGGGTGGTCGCTGGATAAGTTAGTATTGTTGAATGGCAGCATGTCAGAAAACCCAAGACTTACAGCAGGTTCTGTCCAACATGCTCAGAAACAATCACGGGCTCAATCTCAAACTTCTTGAGCGTCTCCTCCGGTCCGATACCAGACAGCATCAGTAACTTGGGCGTCTCAAAGACACCCTCGGACACAATCACCTCGTAATTTGCACGGAATGTGTACTCGTTGCCATCAGGGCCAACAACCTCCACGCCCGTCGCCTTGCCATCCTCAATAACCACCCGCTTCGAGTGGGTGTTGCCCAGCACGGCGACATTGTCCTTGCCCTTGAGGTACATCCAGCTCGACGAGCGTTTACCATTGTAAATGGAGTTTGTGCACTTCCACAGGCCGCGCATCGTGCCGCTGTGCACGTCTTCTGTGATCTCGCCGCCTTTGCTGACCCACGCCTGCTCGAGAGCCTCGCGGAAGGGCCCGAGCTCCGGGACCAGATCCGAGTGTGAAACTGGGATGGGTCCGTCTTGGCCAATGTACTTGAGCTTCTCTGGGTACTCGGAGCGGTCATCGTGGTATGTTGCTGGCTAGTGTGGCGGTTAGCATTGTATACTTGGCAAGAAAACTCACTTCACTCCGAAAGCTCGTTGATCCGGGGCCAAGACTCACCTTGTACAAGTACTCCTTGACACCCTCCCAACTCCAGTCCTCGCCACCATACTCGACCCAGTCATTAAACGTTGCCGCCGAGCCCGGTATCCACGTGTAATAGTTGAGGCAGCTGCTGCCACCGAGGACTTTACCACGAGTGTTTGGCTTTTCCACGCGTGTGTATTCGGGCCGGTTGATCATGGACGTCTTGTACGCCCAGTCGTGCTTGCTGCCCCGCAGTTCAAAGGCTCGCGCCGGTGTTGTGATGGTATCAATGTCCTCTGGATTGCTGATGCCCGCCTCGATGACGAGGACATTTACCTTTGGGTTTTCAGCCAGACGGCCTGCTACGACGCAGCCTGCTGTGCCGCCTATTTTGTTGTGAGAGTCGTGGTTAGAATATGGAGGCGGGACTTGAGGCTGTGTTGAGTGTGCATTGGAAATAAACTCTGGAGATTGTCTGGCTTACCTCCCACGACTATAAAGTCGAAATTCTTGGGTGCTTCGTTGATGGAAGGCATCCTGTGATTGTGTATGGATGATGCTCGCTGGAACGACAACTGGACGGTCGAGATGGGAGCAATGAAGGAAGCAAAGATCGTCTTGAGCAAAGTCAGAAACAATGTTGGAGCCGGCAAAGTCGAATAGCGAGATGAAGCTGATTTTGAAGTGAGTCTTGTGCGATTCTGAGGAGAACCTCGTGTAGGAGGTCATAGCATGCTTATATACTCACGTACGAGTACGATCAAGACGTTGATCCCACCGATTTGATATTCAGAAGGTGCGTAAGTATATGCGTAAGTATATCCTGAACTCCACTATGACGGTATCATGGTGAATTCAGGACGTACCTTGCGTTCCATGCCAGCCAACCAGCCAGTCCGCCAGCCAGCCAGCCATTCGTCCAGATCATTACAACTGACTGCATCATTGATATCCTCCAGTGACAGGCAACAGCAAGATAAGTCACGGTAACATCGGTCCCAGCATCGGCAGGGCACTTCAAGGTTGCCATTGGTCCAGTCAGGGTGCTCCGACAAAAGGCAAAGTGGATTGCCATGTTCGCAAACCTACTTCTACGTAACAACGGTACCGAGATCAAGCAAGAATCGCATACGGGCGATACCAGGCAGCGAAGGCCAAAGAAGATAGATCAGTAAGCAAAGTAGCATTCTGCGGCTTTTCCTTTGTCCCCAGAATGGCTTGCGTCTTGCTCAGATGGAGCCGAAGAAGCTTGTTTCCCACCGTCTCCACGGGAGATTCCGAGGTTTGTCTTTCGGCATTTGGCGTACCACGGTGTCAGTGCTCGAGAAAGGCTATGACATGTTTGGTTGGGTCCTTCATCTCCAGCCAGGTTGATAGGCTGAATCCAGGGCTGTCTCGAAGTCTCCAAGAATAAACGTCCATGTGGCGCCCCTGCTGATGGACGGTGACAGTCCCCACATTTGACGTCTTACTTGTGACAGCTGCCATGACGCACGCTGCAGATGAGTGCCCTCAACGCCGAAACGGTGCACGCTTGCAACGCGGCTTAGCAATCCAGACTCCAGACTGCCATGCCGGAAAATGGTATTTTCAATCTCGTTGCTCCCTATCACATATTCTTGGATTGTCCAAGACTTCAAATTATTGCCTACTTGGCTTGTCAGTTGCGCTTTTCGGCTTTTGTTCGGATAGTCTTCCCAGTACTGCACTAGGCTTATCTCCGAAAGGCAAGCAGTCATAAAGCAGTGACAATGACGCTAACTGGATCCACCAGACCGTCGAAGCCATGTCTGGTTTGAGAGGGACTTTATCGCATCGGTACAATCGATGTTGGTATTTTCAAAACGTGCGACATGTTGATAATGTCGTCCTACATATCAAAGGAGGCTTCGATATCTAGCGTATATGGAGAAAGTAAGACACCAACTCGAAAAAAAATTCAAGACAGTGTCTCTTGACCACGTGCTACGGTTTGAGCCGTGCAGATCAACAATAATTTGCTTCTGTCCCTCAACGTCAATATCCACGGACAACCGCCACGTCAAACGAACCAAAGCAGTCAGTGTAACACGAATTTGCACATAAATAATGAGATAAAGCACTCTCTTTTCCCTCAGAAGTTCCAAGTCGAACCAATCTAGTATGGATATGCTCGCTAACACCCTTTGGAATGTCTTCTCGATATTATTCGTACCTCATATCGTATTTCTGCAACTCCCATCGTCTTGACTCAATACGACAAGCAAACCTTCCCATCGCCCACACAAGACCATGCCTGTAATAAAGAACTTCAAACCTCGAATTGACATGTATCTCATAATCATCAGTACCAGAATCAGAACAAAAATAGTAATTCCCCCCCAAGCACAAACAGAACACTATTCTTCACCGACCTTTCGCTGACTCCAGATTCTAAACTCCACCAGCTCTGATACCCTCATGCTCTACATTTACAGTGAAACGTCTCTCGTCAAGACATCCACCTACTGTAGGCAACACGATACTGGGTAGCCTTTGCTATAGCACAGAGCCCCCCCCCCCCAAAAAAAAACCCAGAAAAAACCAGAAAAAACCATCTGTAGTTATTTACAAGTAAAATGACTAAACTACTCAAGCGTTGAGATAGGTATAATCCAGTATCATAAGCTGATGGAGTACGGGGACGGATGAGCATTATGTCATGTGTTTCTCACCGGTCAGATTTGTCTCCCGATATATCTGAGTTAGGTCTACAATCAAAATCTGCAAGGAATTTGAAGCAACAAGCAGTTGAGAGAATATGAATCAGTCATGCAGATCAATTGACGTCCAGTAGGAAGTTAATTGATCAGAAATGCCAGATCACACTACTAAATACACAATATTTTTTGAAGGGGAATTGGTTCGATGATACAAATCACTTACCATCAGCTTGATCAACAACATCAGGTAACGTCGTATTTAGACACGATACAGCCAAACTTGTACAATCCATACCTACCTACATGCCTACCTGGTAAGTATGCAGCAATGGAACGATCATCGCCACTACTCCCTAGTACAACCGTACCCCCTCGAGTGTATAAACTCGGTAAGCACCTATTGCTACTCCTCAATACTTAACAGAGTACATATGGCTCCTCTTGCGACCCGATGCAACGGCTGTGCAGTCGGGTTTCCCAATCCGTCGCTTGAACTCATGGTCTTATTGAAAAGGTGAGAAGCAGGTAGGCGATTGGAGGGCCATAGAGTCGAGTTCAACCATTGTGCCATCTTAAGCTCTTGCGTTGAGGTGCAGGTACGCACTGCGCACAATTATATCTGAACCAAGACCTTGAGCAGACCCATAGCGTGCTGCCGTTATTGCTTGTACTATCCGTATCTTAATGGAAATAGAATCTGGATTTACGGCCCGTCAACAGGTCGAGTCGCGCGTTTTGTCGATACACCCCGCGTGTTGATTTCCTTTTGACAATAGTCAGGGTGCTTTGTGGCAGACCTGTAGGCGAACCAAGTCCGGTTATGGGCCTTCGGATGCCTGACAAGTCGGTACGGTTTGACGCGCAGAAAGAAAAGACCATTGCTCTATCTTGTTGAAACCTCCGGATGGCAAGTCGTTTGCTATTACGTTTCTAGGTTGATGCTTCTGCCAAAGCGCGCGTATAGCTCGACCTTCAATTGTGACATTTCCTCGCGCGCGGTGCTGAGCTTGTCTTCGAGCTGTGATATATCCTCCTCGATCTTTGTCGTGTCGTTGCTGAGCATCTCCTGTGCCTGTGTAACGTTGACATGGAAGAATGAGTCGCCGATCTTGTATCTGTCGTGAAAGAATGTTGATCTATATCAGCATGTGCAAAGCTTGGTTGGCCGAAACCAGAAGACAAGGCATCGATTGCGTGATTTTGGCAAGAGGAAAACTAACGGGATCTTGTCATCTTCATCGGCAAGTTCCAGCTCCATTGTGATATCGTCAAGTTCCTCCTTTTCCTTCTGCATATATGGGGACAACGTTAGCGATTGTCGAGTAGGAGGGACGGTTACTGTCGCAAGCGTCTTGTATGTGTGACGAACATTCTTAACCTTGAGCTCTTCCTCGTATTTGAGCTCTCGCTGGTGTAGTCTGCTGAACTTGTTGATCTTGTCCTGATCTTCTCTTCTGACTTCGACTTCGTCGCCGACGGACTGCTCGTCCTCTTTGCTTAACTGTATCAACGAATTGGGCGTCAGCATTTGGGATTGGACTATAGCTAGCTAGCCATCTCCACAAACGGAATTGCATACCATACGCCGCTGCATTTTCGTTCTGTCGTTGCGCGGTCCGGGCGATGAGGTGTTGTTGGAATGAGGCTGAAAGTTGTCGCAATGGATGTACTTGAAATGCGAGCTGTTGGGCGCTTCTCTACGTACAGCCTGGAGAAATGTCGGGGCCAAATGGCGGGGACGGTGTGCTAGCACAGTGCTTTGGAAACTCGCGAACGGCCCACAACTAGCGTCCTTTGCGCTGGCAGGTACAGCAGCACTTGTACAGCTCCCCCTGTCCCAAGGTCTCCTTTTCCGTAAATGGGAAGCCGACAAGGGCCCCTGGCTGATAAGTACATTTCAACGACCGACAAACAATAACAACAAACCACATCACATCGCCGAACACATCCACTTCATCCTCGTCGCATCACTTGCCTGGATGTGCGACTTCCAGACTTGATTGACGAAGATGGCGCCAGGACAGAAACCATACCCACGAGGCACCGTCAAGAAGATCATCAAGGCGCACTCGGGCCGCAGTGTTAGCAAGAATGTCGATATCCTGGTGAGTTTTGCAATTGCAATCACGCGAGTCGTTTTTTTTTGTTTCTCCTTTCGATATCTTGATGTTGACGCGTCGAAATTCTTGGTGTACGCGTTGGCTTACTATTCCCTGTGTATATTGTGATCGCAGATGTTTCTTGACTATGCACTTTTTATGCAAACGTAAGTTGACGCCAAAATGCTTCCTCGTTGTTCAAGTTTTGATGAGATTCCACGCTGAATCGACTATGTTAGGTTGATGAAAGAGGCCGGTATCGAGTCCAAGCAGGGAGGCGAGCGCGGTATCTCAGCCAGGAGTGTCAAGAAGGTCACAGGGGTAAGATCACGACTCCAACCGAATGCTGATGACTTGAATTTGTACTGACTTTGAGACGGCAATAGGACACGCTTGCCAGATTCAAGGGTTGATGGGAACTCTAGAAGCGACTGATAAGCCTGAAGCTCTAAAGAGCAAAAGGTCACGTGCCGGCCTGTCGACGGTTCGAGCAACTCGTGGAATCATCTTTCGAGATGAGTTTGAGAGACCTCGTAGTGATTGAGTGGCCAAAATTACTGGGAGAGCGCTCAGACACTAGATGCATATTAGTGCGGCCGTCAAGATGCTCGTGAAGATCTCGATGCCCATAACAGCCATAGCCTAGGTAGACTGACGAAGCTGTTATGGTGCAAATTGACCAAATCAATTAGAGCAAATGATTTACGCAGTGGTTCAGTTAATTGACTGGTAAACTTCGTATCACCAGTATAGCCTCAGAAGACCAGAGCGGGCTGACAATTTGACAATTAAGTATATCACTCCGGCGCCGTTGCAAACGGGCTGCACACGCTCTTATTCACAAGGCTGCAATATGGAGGTACATTGACCAGGGGTGGTAGCTCCAGAAGCACTGGAGCTGAAAGGGTGTCGCGCAGATGCGGGCGCACGGGCTGGGCTGGCACGGGCCACCTACGTCGTTCCTGGCCTCTCTGGGTGAGTGGTGCTTTTGAATCTCCACACTGACAGTCAGACAGCTCCCTACCTACCAAACGCGCAGACGCTCCTACAACCACACCTAGCAACCCAAGCTACGCTCGCCTTCTGCATCGAACACAGCAACCTCGCGGTCTATCCTACAGCAATCGCCCTACGCTCTACCAAATACTATTCAATTCTCTACATCGCCTACTGCGAAGCACTCTTTGCGCAACAGAACGTCGTTGCTCGCGATCTCACGACCCTGCAGACCAGCTCGATCAGACTGCCCTACCCCTCCTTCATCTTGCCTTGAGCATCCCTCTTCCTTTCAGAATGCCTGCTTCCCCTGTGCAGAATCCTCCGGCTCAGGCCGAGTCCAAGACGGCCAAGAAGAAGAAGGCCAAGGCTGCTGCTGCTGCCGCCGCCGCCGAGCGTTCCGACTCTCCTGCCCCAGCAACGCCTGAGAAGGCTGGCTCCGTGACTGATGCCAACGAGGCCTCGGAGAACGCCTACATTCGTGAACTGAAGAGGTTCGTCTGAGACCACTGAAAATACACTGTACGAGCTGTCCAGTCTGACATGGCATTGTTCCCAGAAACATTCGCAACACGAGCAAGAAGATTGTGAGTTAGGCCCCAGTCTTGCTTTCAATCTTATTCGAATCTCTTCTTCGTCTGCCTAGCCACCTCCATTCCTAATTCGAACGCGCCCGCTAACCAGCTCGTTTGCAACATAGTCCAATGCCACCAAAACCCAAGCTCTGATCCAAGAAAACAAGGACAAGTCCATTGAGCAACTCATTTCCTCCAAGATCATCAACGCCGACCAGAAGCGACAAGTCGACAACAAACCTGCTCTTGAGGCCGAGCTTGCGCGCTACGAGGAGCAGCTTGTTCAGGTCCAGAAGATTGATGACGAATGGCGTGCTCTTGCTGCTTCGGCCAAGTCTGACACGGAGAGGAAGCTGATTGACAAATTTGAGAAAGAGAAGCTCGATGCTATTGCGGAGACCAAGCAGCAGGCCGAGGCTGACGCCAAAAAGACCGTTGAGGACGCGTTCCTGCTTCTATCCCAGTTTCTGCGCCTTGTTGCCCACAGACGCGGCGAGGCTCCTGGATCTGAGGAAGACTTGGACAAGGCCAACGAGGGCATTCTGGCCAGCGTCTACGGCGGTGACTCGGCAGCCGTTGCATCCATGGTCAAATTGTATCATGGTTCGGAGGAGACAACCGTCAGCGTGGCTGGCGAACCTCTCGATGTGACTTGTAAGTAGAGGCAGCAGTGCCAACAACCACTTGATTTTGCTAATTCGTTGGCTTGCTATAGTTGCAACCATCAAGGAACAGGTCATTGCCGCGGCCGCACCCAACCCACCTGAGCTCTCCGCCGAGGAGCCCGAAGCCGAACCTGCCGTTGCCGCTGACGCTACCGAATCGCCTCGCCTGATCCAGACTGATCCGACTGTAGCCCACGCTGGTCTTACCGAGATCGATGCCGGAACCGACACGCCCTTGACCAATGGCCATGTCGCTGAAGCTTCCGGAGAGGGTGAGGCTCCGATTTCGAACACATATGCCGATGATGGTGCAGCCAATGCCGCGGCTGAGACTTCGTCGGATCTGGCTGAAGACCTTGCCGCTTCTCACGAGTGGGTCGAGGTTCAGAAGCCAGCCGAGGCTCCTGCTACCGAGACTGCGCCCAATGCTGCCCCAGCTGATGGCAACACCCAGTCGTGGGCCGATGACCACCCCGAGCCCTCGACTAACACCACCTCCACTGACCAGAACGACGGCTTCCAGGCTGTGCAGCGAAACCGCGGCCGTGGAGATCGCGAGGGAGGACCTCGGGGTGGTCGTGGAGGTCACCACCGCGGCCGAGGTGGCTTCCGCGGCGACGGTCACCGAGGCCGTGGACGCGGTGGTCCTCGAGGCGGTCCTCGAGGAGGCAATTTTCGCCGTGAGGAGAACGTGGCCTCGTCATAGTTGACGCAAGGTTCCTACCGCCAGCGGTGTGGTGCGCATCTGTTTGGTGTACAGGACACCGATTTGCAACCTCCAAGTTGTCGCAATCGCCGCAGTCGTCGTAGCCATGTACAGCAGCAACCGGAATTGCCAGCGCGTACTGGGCGACCTGGTGCTGTTATCACAAAGCCAAGGCTTGGGGAGGATGCTGTTTATGATTGTCATACACCGACTTGTTTTGTCAAGATTGGTGATGACGAATGGCCTTTTCCAAAGTTTTGCCAGGAAGGCTAGTAGGCCATCCCCGTATCACTTAATGACTAGTCGAGACGTGTTTTATGCTGCATGATTTTATGGGAAGTGGGCTGGTTTGCCTTCAGCATTGGGACGGTCTGATCATGTTCTTATTGGTCTGCATAGCAATGGGATGCCAAAATCAAAACAAAAAAGGAAGCTTGCATTTGGTGTTAATTCTCCCTTCCTCGTCAGTGGTCTTGCTCCTCTTCTGTGGCTCCCTACGTGTTCCTCTCGTTGATGCCATCACTTCTTGTTCGGCTCGCTTGCTTCTTGACGATATTGTGAAAATCAAGGGCCTGCTGTCCACAAATCTGGTGTCTGATGTCTTGTACTTGTAAGCAGCTCAATCTCAGTGCGGAGCGAGGCACAAGGGGCTGGACTAGGGTTACGGACTGCGCCGCGTAACAGACAGCCACGGCACTAGTAGGTTAGGTATTTTGGCGGCCAATAGATGTAGCCTTGAGGTAATAGGACGTTGTTTGAGCTGGAGCTCCTTGGACATGGGACTTCCGCCCAGTCTTTGGACCTTAAATTGGTGCTGGTGTGCCGTATCCCAGCTATTCTTTTCTCCTGCTCTTGCCTTGTTGGGTTTGACTTGGGCGGAAAATTGCGCAAATTCCGGCCAGGTCCAGATCGTCGATTGGGCGTTGTAAGTGCGAGCTTTCTGGTTCGATGTTTGCTTTCAGAGCACATACTAACAGTATCAATAGTGGCATTCCCAAGTTGATTTCCTTCGCGGCTGATAGTGACGGCATTCCCGGCGAGACGCACTCAAGAAGGCGTGATGGAGGCAGCGAAAGGGAGAAATTTGAGCATCCCTACAGAGCCATATCCGTAAGAGATGTTAAGAGCAAAAATGGAAATGCATTGTGCAGCTGGGTATTATTCTATCTTATTTCATCCAACAACCGGGCCAACCTCCTCTTCTGACATCCTGCGCCTTTACAGATCACTCCTCGGTGGCCACTTCACTCTCCGCTCGGCACGCACGTACAAGTTCGTGGGACGAATCAGCTGGAACTGCGGGTCGTAGTCGATGGCACCCTCGGTAGCAAGCGAGAAATCATAGCGCCACACCAGCTTGGTGATGAAGATGCGCGCCTCCATCAGAGCAAAGTTGAAGCCGATACACATGCGCTGGCCCGTGGCAAAGGGCATGTACGAGTTGCGGGGCCGGTTCTTGACACGCTCCGTGTCCCAACGATCGGGGTCAAACTCGGCCGGGTTGCCCCAGATCTTGGGGCTGTTGTGGATCTGGTGCAGCGAGGGAATGACAATGCTGTCCTTGGGCACCTTGTATCCTCCTGGCAGCACAAGGTCGGTCTGGGCAGTGCGTGCCGGTTGGAACGAGGGGTTGTGGCGGCGCTGCGTCTCCTTGACGAAATGGTCCAAGAAGGTCAGCTTAGAGGTCAGCTCGTCGGTCACCACCGTGTCGTCGGTGAAACCGTGGTCGACCAACTCCTGCAGAAGGCGCTCCTGCATGCCTGGGTAGTTGACCAGCGAGTAGATGAGCCACGACATGAGTGAGCTGGTGGTGGTGAAACCTGCGCCAGTGGCGACAACCAGCGGCTGCCAGCACTTGCTGGGTGGCATCTTGTTGCCGGCATTGTCCTTGGCGCGCACCAAGTAATCGATCATGTTCTCGGCCTGCAGAGCAGCCTCCTGCAGCTCCAGGTCCTCGACGCCGCGTGATGCGTTGTCCATGACGTCCATAAAGATGCGCTCCATGCGGTCTCTGATCGAGCGCAGTCTGTTTGGGTCACCAAAGGGCAGCTTTGCGTACCAAGAAGGCATGCTCGTGATCTTCTTCATGAGCTCCAGCGACTCAGCAATCAAGCGGACCATTTCGTGGGGTGGGGCGTCAACGGCGGAAAAATGCTGGAAGTCCATGCCCAAGATGAGCTTTCCGACGGCTTGCGAGCCCAGTTTCGTCATGTATGGATACACGTTCCAGGCCTCGTCACGGGCCGCCAGCTCGTCAAAGACGGCAAAAGCACCCTCGACTGTCTTGTTCATGGTTGGCGCGTAATGCCTGACGGCCTTTGGGCCAAAGAAGGGCGGCAGGAACTTGTGGGCGATTTTCCATTCCTCTGTCTTGGTGTCGCTCGTAAAGACACCCGCCTCTTGGTTCTTGATGGGAAACAGCGGGTGCCCTTGTATTATGTCCTTGCTGAAGAAGTCGGATTCGGTAAAGACAATCGTGGCCAGCGCTGGGTCATTGGTGAAGTAGTTGACGGTTCCCATGTTGTTGGTCTTGAACAAGGGGCCATACTTTTCGAACAGGCGTGCGTGGTTGCCCAAGTGGTCGGGGAAGACCTCGAGGTAGTTGCCCACGTATGGGAGGCCTTGAGGTCCAGGTACTTCCCGGACTGCCTTTCCATCGATTGTGATGGCAACCGGACCAGAGGCGTCGAGCACGTCAGCCACGGTTATTAAGGCCTCTTGTTCTTGGACAAAGGCGATGCCTAGAAATCGTTAGTCTGGTTCTTGGACAGCAGAAAGAGCAATGCTCCAAAAGTTGGAATGGGCCGTACCGTGAGACTCGACAATCGCGAAATGCGATGCGACCAGCTGCTTCAAGCCTGTCTCATCTATTGAGGAGGGAACCTCGACTTCTTGTGCGGTGGAGACATCTTCTCCCAGGAAGTGGAACGATACTACCGACGTTGTTGGTTTCATGATGTCTGATCGGACAGTTCAGTCGCTACGAAATTTCCTGGTGTTGCGACAAAGATCTGGTGCGAGAAGCAAACACCAAAGACAATATCTCGGACTCGTCAAACAAGCAAGTCAACAAGTCAGCCTTTGTGTTTTGGGTTCTGAATGGGTGGGGACTGATTTTGATATCCTCGTGGAGGGGCACTGGAGAAAATTCGCTGGATGGCGCGGCTGTCGTATTTAAAAAGGAACGGCAGATGGGCTGTGATGGGAACGCCCGTCAACGTCTCAGGGGCGAGGCAATCCTAATCACAAATCCATCGACCCAGATACGGCAGACTTGACGCATGGCAGCCTCTACGCCCTCTACGCAAGCAAGGCTGGGCTAGGCCGGGCTTCCTGTCAGGTCCACTTGCCTCGGCGCAAGAAGAAGAGAAGCGCGGTTTATTATCGCAATGGCATCACACGGGGGCCCTTTCCAATCTACCATTTGTGTCATTCGGAGCTTGCGATAATGAAGCACGACCTGCGCTCTGGTATTGAATTTTTCTTTTTGCTTTGGCGGCACCCTGTCTCGGCCAGGGCGAGATGCAAAGTATGTCGAGGCAACGGCCCGCTAAAAATATGCTTGTGGGTGGAATCGGCCAATGCTGGTGGATAAGAACGTCCGAGATGCCTCGGCAGCACGGCCCGGAGTTGGAATGAGTCCCGACCCCTTGGGAGACTGACAGAATGACAGGTTGTACACACAACCTTGCCAGTCATCGATCGTACGTATTTGCGAATGCAGTCCCATCCGGATCGCTATGAACGGAGGATTGCGCGGCAGGAGCATAGGTCGCAGGTGGTGTGCGTCCACAGCCTCGTGAACCGAAGATGAGAGTGTTGGCAAGGGACAAGGCTCTGCCAGTGTGGCGTCGGCACTTCCCTTGGCTTGCCGAATCCCACGCTGCGGCTCCTCGCCAGGGCTAATGGCATCAACCGATTGCTACACTGACACGCAGAGCCCAGGCCTAATTCATCGGACCTGTAGACCTCGGCATCTTTGTGGCGACTCGGAGCCAATCGCGGGTGGCCTGCAGAGCCTCGGCGGCCCGCTACAAAAATCAAACTCACACGGCCTGACCTTGCGAGTTTAATATGGGGCCGGTCTCCGTGAGCCTAGCCGCGCACCACACACAGCAGCGGGACGATTCCCAGCAATGGGACGGCCCCTGAAAGTCATCATGGTGGGCTCTGCGCCGTCTCTGCCTTATAAGCCTGGCCCACGCCAGCCGGACCCGAGAAGGGAGATGGCAAAGTCGCATTCTAGAAGAGCAAGGCCTGGAGAATCTTGTGCCAGTGACAACAACGGCAAAAAAAAAAAAAACACACACACACAAAAAAACACCCAGGCTTGTGATTCCATTGGTCTTTGGCAGCGAAGCAACTTGTATCACCATGGCCGTTGAAGCAGAGTTTACCACCAAGGAGGTGGCGGCGCACAACCAGCGACAGGACTGCTGGATGACGATCCGCGGCGAGGGTAAGTGAGATTCTCAGAGAGACGGAAAAGGAGATGGGCTGCAAACAATACAGAGTACTGAGACTTGATTAATAGTGTACGACTTGACGAAATATCTGGACGACCACCCCGGCGGCGTGGACATTCTTGTCGATGTGGCAGGAAAGGACGGCACGCAAGCTTTCGACGATGCCGGCCACTCAGAGGACGCCGAAGACATCATGGCGGCGTACCGCATCGGCAAGCTCAAGGGCGGCAGCCAGACGCCCGCCGTCTCCAAAGCTGTCCGCTTGACTGTCAAGGCCATCGCCCCGGCCAACGTTGCCAACAGCAGCAGCAGCAGCATGCCAGCTGTCGTTGGTGGCACTGTGGTGTCCTTGGGTGTCTTGACCGGCGCCGTCTTTGGCCTGCGCAAGGCAGACTTGTCTGCGCTGTCGCCTTTGCTCAGCGCCCGCTCAGCACGACTCGGCAATGGCACTTCCACTGGTGGTATTGGCTTTGTTGAGGGTTTCTTCCTGGCTTCCACGCTTGCTCTGCTCGTTGGCGGCTGGGGTGCCCGCCGATTCTCCCAGATGATCAGCATGGACGGCTTCCTACAACGCCACGCACCACACAAGAAGATTCCGCGGATAGCCAGGCCTGACCCCCTTTTGGTGAGGGGCTGGCTCGACCCACACACATTCCACCCTCTGCCGCTGGTGAAGAAAGAACTGATAGCACCAAACGTCTACCGACTTGTGTTCGAACTTCCCACACCAGACACGGTGCTCGGCCTCCCCATCGGCCAACACGTTGCCATCAAGGCCACCATCGACGGCGCCACAGTGCAGCGGTCCTACACGCCCGTGTCGAACAACGCCGACAAGGGCATCCTCGATCTCGTCATCAAGGTGTACCCCGACGGCCAGCTGACGGGCAAGTACCTCGCCAACCTGTCTGTAGGCGACGAGGTGCTCTTCCGCGGGCCCAAGGGCGCCATGCGGTACAAGCGCGGCCTGTGCAACAAAATTGGCATGCTCGCAGGCGGCACAGGCATCACGCCCATGTACCAGCTCATCCGCGCTATCTGCGAAGACCCCAAGGATACGACCGAGGTCAGTCTCATCTACGCCAACCGCACCGAGGAGGACATTCTCTTGCGCCAAGAACTCGAGAGCTTTGCCAGACGATACCCAATGAATCTGAAGATCCACTACCTACTGGACAGTCCACCGGAGAACTGGGCGTATGGCACTGGCTTCGTCACCAAGGATGTGATGGCGCAGCGCTTTCCTGAGCCAAGCTGCGTGGGCGGTTCCAAGGTATTGCTTTGTGGCCCGCCTGGCATGGTGAATGCTGCCAAGAAGGCATTGGTGGAGCTTGGTTTTGAGAAGCCTGGTGTTGCGTCCAAGATGACGGATCAGGTGTTTTGTTTCTAAGATGGAGGTTGAGGGAGGCGGGGAGATGGATTGGCTGTGCGCTGTGTTGACTTCGCGGTACATTTGAATCACCTTGACGAGTCCCACATTCACAGGCTTCTGATGTGGAGGCGGTGATGAACTGGTGCTGCTGCGGTACGCCCGAGCAGTTCACAGTCAACAAACAGAGTGGGGGAGTACTTGGAGTCCCACAAGTCTGTCTGTATTTCGGGGCAGGACTTTTTGGGGGGGGGGGGTTGCTTCTTCATTTTCTTGGCTGCACGGATGCAATTATATCGATAGATGGATTATGGTGTGGGAGAGGAGATGATGAGGTGTGTTTGATACCCGGCGTAATATGCGAGTAAATATAGAATAAGCAAATAATCAAGACGTCAAATCAGTCAAGATCAGGTTATGATATCGAGCATGGATGCTGTGATTCCATGTATACAAGATGCATCTCGTGGGGACTATATAGTGACAACGTCGAAGCTTGGCGAGATGTGGCTTTCAGCATCCAATTGACCGGCCACATCTTGACCACTGAGAGATGCATATAAGAATTTCTGTCCTCTTTTCGCTTGTCGTCTTCAAGAGGTGTTTGTTTGCTTGAAGAGTACATACCCAAGTAGGCTCAAAGTCTAGGTGTCAATGCCACGCATAATACAGTTGAAGTCGATATTTCCAAAGGCCATAATTTCTGTTCCTACCATTAAGCAAGTAACTTTAGCTGCGCTTTCTGCTCGTAACAATCAATATCAGTCATTTATTGTCCGTCTACGGTAGACTTCTGTGTCCAAAGAAACACATTTCGGCCCAGATTCAACCGCCCCGCCCCTCCCGCGAGAACCAAAGGTTCCTTCAAGCGGCCCACCCAAGTCCCACAATTGTGACTCGACTTTCGAGACCACACAAAAATTTACGCCTTCAATATGATGATGAAGCTAGGAATGAAGAAGCAAAAGGAAATGATGAGACTGGGACTTGAACCCAGGAGGATTGCTCCACCAGGAAATGCTGTTAAGGTTCACCTTAACCTGGCGCCATAACCAACTCGGCCATCTCACCAATGATCCATTGTCGAAGGTCGTGATTGATCTTTGTCTTGTAAATCCCAGCCTTGGCATGATCGTTTGCCTTGTTCAACCTCGAGACATTGTTCCATAACCTGCTTCCGACTTCTTGCTGTCCTTGGCCGTCATGCTGGGGATCAAAGTGCCTGCCGAGTCAACTGCGCCGCTGAAACGAAGCCCTTTGGTGAAGGTCTTGGTTGGACTGAGCCAGGTCAATAGAGACTCAGAGATGAAACCCTTCCTTTCGTTCCAAGGATCCACGTTGGCCTTGCGAGGTAATCGGTCGTGGGCCATGAGAAAGTAGGTCGATTTCATGCCAATGACGGGCTCGGAGTGGAGCGTATTGCGATGTTGTACGACTGGAGTAACGGCTGTCGCGCCAATATTTTGCATGTGCTTGATGACACGCATCATCATTCGTAGGCATGCATCGCTACCGAGGGTCCAGGCCATGCTGGTATACCCAACGACCATGGCCGCTATGGAAGAAAATTTGTTCGTGTCAGCGATAGGAGAGAGTTTGCACAGTCGAGAAAGAAAAGGCAACAACGTACAATTAGGCACGCCCTCAAGCATAAAGCCGCGCCATGCAAACTGCTCTGGCACGTTGATCTTTTGACCATCGACCGTGATATCGACACCGCCCAGGATCAACACCCGGAGACCAGTGGCTGTGACAATGAGATCCGCATCGAGATGCTCTCCATTCTTTGTTCGGATACCAGACTCGGTGACGGTCTCGATGCGATCCGTGACGATATCAGTATTAGCCCGCTTCAGAGCATCAAAAAAGTCACCATCCGGACAGACGCAGAGACGCTGGTCCCAAGGGTTGTAGCGAGGCGTAAAGTGAGGGTCCACGGGAATGCCAGAGCCCTTGAGCATCTGATCCATGCGGCGTATGAGTGTTCGACGGACAAACAGGGGGAAAGCAAAGCAGAGGAAGCGGATAAAGGATTGAAATACAATGTCCTTCCAGAAATTGACATGGTTAGCGAGCCACTTGGGCAGCACCCGACGAAGCATCAGAATGTGTGCAGGAGCGGACGGCAGCGGCACGACATATGTTGGACTTCTCTGTAGCATTGTCACGCTGGCGGCTGTCTTGGCCAGGACAGGCAGCAAGGTGACGGCAGTAGCACCAGAGCCGACAATGACAACACGCTTGTTGGCGTAGTCGAGATCGCTAGGCCAGAATTGAGGATGCACTACTTGACCGCCGAATCTCTCGAGGCCCGGGATCTCCGTCTGGAGCGGTGTGGCATAGTCGTAGTAACCGCTGCACACAAATATAAAGGTCGAACGAAGCGTGCGCGTGGTCTTGCCGCCGTCAACATCCACCTGCATAGTCCATTTGCTGTCTGGGGTGGACCAATGAAGACCCGTCACCTTGTGGCGGAATTGGATGTGTTTGTCGATGCCGGCCCAGGCGGTAGACTCTTCCAGATACTGCTGAATTTGAGGACCGTCCTATAAGGAGTGCAGTGCAAGGCAGTTGTGAGTCAGCCTTTGTGTCCAAACACGAGTATGCCCAGCGAAAAGGTGCACTCACTGCAATCTCCTTGCTGGACGTCCAGGGTCGCCAGCGGAAGCCAAAGCTGGTGAGGTACGAGTCGGAGCGCAGGCCAGGATACTTGAAGAAGTTCCAGGTGCCGCCTATGGCGTCGCGGGCCTCGAGCACCGTGTAGCTGGCGCCAGGCATCTCTGTCTGCACCATGTGGGCGGCGTTGATGCCAGATGCGCCGGCGCCGACAATGACCACATCATATTCTTTCATGGCTGTTTGACTGTCGAGTGGACTGGAGAAAGATCCGACCTTGGAAGTTGTGCGTTCGAGTGGGATTGTGAAATTGACGAATGTTGTTGTTCAGGATCAAAAGGGTACTTGCTGCATGGTTTCTGTGGGCCGAACAGCGACTGAAGACCCGACTGAGCAAACGACAGATGCCCAAACAAGATGAAAATAAAGCCAACAATAATTGATTCCTCATCGATTGGAAGTACCGCGGTGTTTTTGAAAGACTGCTTGGCCACGAGCCCCCTCAAGAATTGACAGTAAGCGCCAACATGGACATTGACGCGTCTATCGTTCTCGGATCGTTCAAGTGGGGCTCGCAGCGAGGTTCGTCTTGCGATTGGACGGGCGGGACGCTGCTCCAGGGCCGGGCATAGAGAAGCCTGGGACGATGCAGCGGAATACCTTTTACGGTAATTAAGTCGAGTTGAAACATGGTCTCGCAATGCTGGAAATGGCCTCGGAAACTGGTGCGTGTTGTTGTGCTGAATCTTGTCGTTCTTGCGTATTTGCTGTTTACAGCTGGAAGAGAAAGTCAAAGCAACTGTGAGGTTGGACCTTGGGGGTGGAAGCACCTGCTAGAAGTGGCTGACAGTCTGGCTACCCTGGGGCCACCCAAGGGTACCTAGGCCACCCCGCAGGCGGCCAGGTAATTACTGCCTGCACCTTCCGTTTCTACCACGAGATGAACTGCCTTCATGGCATTCACGCTAGGCAGCAGCCAGCTCTCGTTCTTGCTTCCTAGGAAACAAATCCTTGGCCTTCGGCTACCACTCTTGGAAAACACTCAACCGCTACTTACGCTCGCGAAGTGGCTCAGCTCAAAGAAGACCACAGATAGCACCTCCTATAATTGCCGACATGTCTATGCTGCTGAAGTACTACTGACCGCTGAACCTGCAGACAGAACAGATCAAGGCATGTCAATCCTTACCCATCTTGTTCTGTGCTGACAAGGAGATTTCAGCAGATGGTGGTACTGGTACTTGCACGTGCAAGGACAACTTGAGACACAGAAGCCAAGAAATCAATCGCACGTCCAGAAGCGAAAGGTGGACCTCAATGTCAAGCAGCGAGCACGTATGGTGCCCAGAGACGGCAAAATATCAGCTTTCGCGCCGCATGGCAGGTTACTGGCAACGTCCAAGGCTGATAAGAAGTCGCGCGAGGCTGCCAGTGCTGCGTAGGTGCTGACAACGTCATAGTCCACCGTCCGGGGTCCCGGGACTGGGGCAGCCGCAACGGCTCTACGTCATACTCACGCCCAGCTGGTTCACGAAGAAGCATTAAAAGTCACGACAAAGCCCGACACTTAGTCGGTAATTCAGTCTCCTTACCGTCAACCTATATCCTACAATAATCACAATCTCTGAACAACAATACTCCACCTGAGCAGCTCGCAAGAACACCATACTTGTGCAGTCAAGAACAAAACACAAACCAGAACCACAAACAAAACACAGACCAAATACCAGAACCAAAAACCAACCCTATCAAACCCGCCTGCAATTCAAAATGTCCAAAATCGTCGAGGATGTCCGCTCCGGCCTGAAGGGCATCAAGGGCGCTGGTGACGCCATCCGGGGTTCCACCATGCAAGCGACCGACGAGCTCTTTGACCAAGGCTCGAACCACCCTCAGACGGCGGCCTCAACAGAAAAGAACCGCGCGTTGGCGGAAAAGGGTATGCAAGATGCCCGGCTGGCGGACCAGAGTATCGGTTCGCGGCATGGACCGGCTGCCAAGGCTGGGACGACGACCACGACGGGGGCGACGAATACAAACGTGAACACGAATGCGGGTGTTGGAGGGACGTATTAAGGTGCTGAGTTGAAGAACGAGGCAATGGATGAACGGTACGACTAAGAAAGAGGCAGGTTCTATGGAAGCTTTCCGGGAGTGGTAGTCTCTTCACAGCCAACGGAGTTACAGCGAGAACTACGATTGTACAATATGAAATTCATAAGCAAGTTTATTAACTACGTGTTCGAACTCAGTCACTTGGCTCCTGGTGATGTTAGTCTGTCGGCATTGATCCAAGACCTATTTCGGCATTCTCAGAACGGATGAGACCATCAATCATCAGCAAAACGCAGGATAGGCGCTCGTCAGCCGGTTGGTATTGTAGGATCTTTCGGCCGGTAACAGGTGATACTGAATCACACATCTCGTGGTCAGTTGAACGGTACTTCCAAAATTAGTAGCTGGATTGGCTAGTCGAGAGCACTGTTATACGCTGCACGTAGATTTGTGATGGTATCGAGGGGCGCAAAAGGGGACACCAAGAAGGAAATAATAACACAAACGATTAATACGCGGCCATTACTTAAGTAAAAGCGTTCACCACCAGTCCAACCTCGAGTCACACTGCTTACTGCATGTGTTATCGATATCTTGAACGATTTGTTCTTGTGGCTGGAACTCGGTGGCCTACGATAAATAGCTTACAAGAAACTTGTTACGCAAGTATGAAGTGCGGTGGAAGATTGGAACAACTGGGCCCGAAGAATATAGATATTAATCGATACATTCAGTAGAATTACACAATAAACATAAAGATGTAGTAGCAGTATGGCGTCCTCGTCAAGCACTGAAAACCATGTCACTATCTAATATGAAACGAATTGTGATTTTTTTAATGATATTTCAAATTTACTTTGGTCTTTGAAGCGGCACTGAACATAAATGATTTCACAATCTTTGGATCATTGCTCTATTTATTATCATGTAAAATCACTGTATGGTTGTATCAAACCACATGCATTCTGAAACTCATCCATTGAAAGTTCTGACTCGCGCACGCAGATTTCGGCATAAATAGTCAAACAGTATGAATTCAAGCCATCGTTCATTCTCATGAACATTTCTTGAAAGGCCATATAAATGGTCGTTTCCAGAGAAAAAGGGAAAATATGAAAGTCAGAAGGATAACACAAAGGCAGATCACTGGTGGATTCACAGCAAAAAAAGAAACACACAAAAAGAGAATCGAGGTTATCGACGGGAATTGAGCCCGACGTGGGGGTCGAACCCACAGCCTTAAGATGATACTAATCAGAGTCGAAGACCCAGTAAGAGTCTTACGCTCTACCGATTGAGCTAGCCGGGCGTCTTTCGACGCTTATTGTTGGAGGTTTGCTTTTTTGGTTTGTCTTATATCTCTTGTGTCATTGGCACAAGGTTATTTGTGTGCCGCAGCGACTTGCTTGCACGTTCAATGCCTTGCCCTCCTGTAAACCTCTTCTCCCATGCCCCCCACACCAGACAAAAATTTTCACCATCCCAGTTCTCGCAAGCGACAACTGAAACAGCCCTGGAACCAACAAGATGTTGAAGAGTTATAGACACACTCAAACACACTCCATTGTAACATTCACCTCCGTCCCAGTTGCATCCCCACCATGTTCCAGCAGCGCAAACGTATACACTCCCTTCTCGAGCTCCCACTCGTCCCAGCGGTTGATGATGGGCAAATAGCGATCAACATCGACTTGCATGCTCACGACAGCCTCGTGGCCGGCGTCCAGATACACACGCTGAAACGCCACAAGCTGCTTGACGGGCTGCACGATGCTTGATACGCGGCTGAGGAGGTAAACCTGTGCAACGTAGCTTCCGCTTACTGCACCAGTATTGCGCACTGTCAGGGAGAAAGTGACCGTGTCGCCAGAAGTGAACGTGATGGCTTCTGGAGAGGTAACAGAACTGCTGTTCCGTTGGCTGTTGTCGGTCGAGTGTTGCCGGTTGTCATCCAGCGATGACAGCGAACCGGCAGTGAACCCGTCCACAATGAAATCCGTGAACGACAGACCATAGCCAAACGGGTAACAAGGTTGCGCCTCGATATCAAGATACTCGATCTTTCTCCCCAGGCTCTCATAATTATAATTCACAGGTATCTGTCCCACGTGCCGCGGGACACTCACTGGCAACTTTCCCCCAGGACTCGCTGCTCCCATAAGAACATCAGCAATCGCCTGCCCGCCGCTCTGACCCGGAAACCAAGCACTCAGCACCGCGCTGCTCTGGGCATAGTATTCAGGGATTGCAAAGGGCCGTCCACCTTGTAGAACAAGGACGACGGGTTTTGCTGGAGCGAGGGAGAAGATGGCGCGGGCGAGACGGTCTTGGCTCGGCGAGAGGCCCAGGATGGCGCGATCGGCGGATTCGCCATCACTGTTCCAAGCTGCGCCGAGGGCGAGGACGACGAGATCTGCCGACTGAGCAAGCTGGAGCGCTTGGGACAGAGCGATATCGCTACTGTCGTTGCCATCGTCATTGGTGCTGGTGCTGGTGCTGGTGCTGGTGCTGGTGCTGGTGCTACTGTCGACCAGGTTCCAGAAGAGCACGAGCTGCGAGTTGAGCGAGACGACGTTTTCGATCTTCCTGTAGAGGTCGTAGGCCTGGTACTCGATACGGATGTCGTAGATCTCGCCTTTTCGAAAGGTGAATGAGGCAGATCCTGCAGGTGGAAGCGTGCCGTTGACCTGGGTGAACTCGAAAGACTCAATGTTGCCGAGGATGTTGCTGTCAGGTGTCAGACGCTCCCCCCAAGCAGTCACCAGCTCATCATTGATAAATAATTTTGCTGTCGAGTTGGCACCGACTGCTACGCCGATGCAGCCATTTGTGTCGAGGTCTACAGGCGACGTCAGCTTACCCTCCCATATCGCGCTGAAGTTGGTCGATGGTAAACCTGGCGGTGGGTAAATACCCCAATCCAGCGCGGGAACCTCCATCTTACGCGTGACGACAGGTTCGGTAAAGTTTGTCTGCGCAAAATACGTGGCTTGGAGACCTCCTGGTGTTGCGTTGGGCGAGGAGAGGAGGTATGGCGGAATGACATGCTGGGCAATGTACTCCCATGTATCTGCCCCCCAGCTCGAAGCGACTTCAAAGGACCCTTGAGACGATGCAGAAGTGTTCTGGCTGTATGCCAACATTGCTTCACGAAGAGTCGTGGCTTGGTCGGCTGGGTATTCGCCCCATGGCCCCGAGTAGTCGCCGTAGTTGAGAACGTCGATGAATGGGCCTATTAAAGCAATTCTGGATATGTTTTGGTCGGCTGGCCGTAGGGGAAGAGTGGCGTTCCGGTTCTCCAGGAGGACGATGCTCTTCTGAGCGGCTTCGAGAGTGAGAGGCTCGTTGTCTCTCACAATCTGGATGGGATCTGTCTCCACGGGGATGAAAGGATCCGCAAACAGGCCCAGATCCCATTTGACCCTCAAGACCGCTTCGACATGGTCCCGAACGATCGACAGCGCCAATGACCCGTTCGCAACGAGCTCGCTTGTCGTCTCAAGTAAGACCTCAAATGGCCAATCATAGAATTGTATCATGCCGCCGGCTCGATACCACTGCCGAATCGCATCAGCCGGCGAGCTCGCCACACGATGAACACTCCACAGCTCGTTCATACCCGTGTCATCAGCAATCACAAGCCCGTCAAACCCCCACTCCTTCAACAAGCCATACAGCTTTGGGTTCACGTGCGCAGGCACATGGTCGAATTCATTATACGCCATCATGATACCCCTCGCCCCACCGAGCTGCACCGCGGCCTTGAAGGGCAGCACAAGGTCCTGAAAGACTTGGCGATTGCCGCGTCCCATAAACGGCGCGGCATTGCGTCCCGCTTGTGGCGAGCCATGTGCGGCAAAATGCTTGAGCACTGGCACGACTGCATCTGGTGCGGCCCAGGAGCCGTTCTTGGAGAGGCCAGAGGAGAAGGCCACTCCCATTAGCGCGGTGAGCAGCTTGTCCTCGCCCCAGGCTTCCTGCATTCTGCCCCAACGCGGGTCCAGGCCGACATCCAGGACGGGCGACAGGCAGGCGTGGATGCCGATGGAGCGGGCCTCTGTGGCGATTGCGCGGGCTACGCGGTGGACGAGGTTTGTGTCGAAGCTGGCTGCCAGGCCCAGGCTCTGTGGGAACATGGACTGCTTGAAGGAGCCGACTCCGTGAAGGCACTCGCCAAAGTGGAGCAGAGGGACTTGGAGGCGCGAAGTGGCGAGATTGCGCTGTTGGACGGTGTTGTAGTGTGAGATGTTGAGAGAGTACCAGTCATGGACATGGCCGACTGCCGCTCGTGACGAGGATGTGAGCGGGAACGCTGGTGAGAGAGCTTCCAAGCGTGGCTCAGCCGACTCTGCGCGAACCAGATCGTCGCCAAAGGTCAGATGGAGTTGCTGAAGGAGCTCTTCCAGGGTCATATCGGCGACCAGACTGCTGATGAAGGCGTCTCTTTCAAGAGGGATGTCACTGCTGCCAGAGCCATGGCTCGCTGACGCTGCTGGGGGCTGCTCAGCCGGGACGTCATGCTGCTGTTGCTGCTGCTGCTGCGGCGGCTGCTGCTGCTGAAGAAGAAGGGGTCGCTGGTTTGCCAGAGCAGCTCGTGGCAAGCACACAGCCAGCAAAGCAAGCCAGCTTATTGACAGTAAGCAAATCATTCTTTTGACGACGGACCGACGGACAGACGGTCAGACCAGGCATGCTGGATACGACCATCAGGAGCTCAAGGGCTGTCAAGGCGGGCGCCAGCATGATAACGTTCAAGCTGCCTAGGCTTCGAGTCTCGAAGAAAGGCTTCCATCATGATCGGATAGAGGAACAGATGAGCAACGTTACAGTCGAAGCCAGCCTGGCTGGATGGCCTGCGGTTACGGGTCTGTTGATGATCTGCCAGCAAATAACAATGGCTTGTTGCGTGATCCGGGGTTGGTGATGGTGCGGGGCAGCGGTAAGGGATGACGAGGTGGGTCCACTGCATGCACTTCACGAAGGCTTGTTGAAGGGTTAGGGTCTGACTACTTGGAACCCTCTACACGAACCGCGAGGCTGAGTCTTAAGCTGAGGCGTAAGTCTGTCAGTCTTGGTATAATCTCAACTCTTGAAGTCTTTGTGTATATTATTCTTGAAACACATATCTGGGGGTCCAGACTTTTAATCAGGTCAGTTCTACATCTATGCAGCACACTGTCCGGGACAGCAGGTAAAAGAGTAGGGGATATTTGTGAAATTCTCGACATGCCTGATCTACACATTGCGTGATTGACTGAATGCCACAGTTGAGACCCAAATTGTTATTGGCTTAAATCGCAAGACAGGCCAAGTTTCACTGGCAAGATGATTAGCCATTGATAGTGTTGGTCAGCTCACACGAGGCTTAGCACAAGGCTGACGGTTCAATCGGATCGCAGCGGACCAATCACAGCTCGGTTGCCGGCCGGTAGCCTCACAAGTTGGTGGCCTGTGTCGGTGTCTCAATCACTACGTTGCAATTGTATACGACATAGCAGTTTTGTTGTCCAAAACCAAGAGCTGAATGTGTATGCTTTTTTCGCGTGCGTTGCACAGGTAAAGACATCCATGAAAGCGCATTCAGTCGGAGGAAGTGGTCAGTTTTCTCCAGATATTTGCAGATTGTAGTTCACATTCGAGTCTAGGGCATGTGCAATACAATGTGGTCTCATCTGTTTTCAGTTCCGGATGTATCTGCAAACAACCCTGACTTGGTATCAGTAGACGGACATACGTCGCACACAGAAGGATCGCAACATTGCCAAAAAAAAGATAGCCGAGTTCGCTGCATCGTATATTTAGCCAAACGTCCGACGATGAAAGCCCAATCCTCATAAAAGTTTCCGAGATGAGCTGCTCAGCCCAATCAGAAATCGCACACCCAGAATTCCGCCCGCTGAAACGTTAATTCCACTGTTCATTTCTCACAAGAGCCGTATCAACGCTGGACAGGCGTCAAGTACACATTCAGCGGTGGCTTTGTCCACAGGAAAAACACATTCTGGTCCATCCAATCCTCTGTAGGGTCCACAAGCTCCATGTCAAAGTTGTAAATCAACCGCGCCATGATGGTCCTCATTTCGGCATATGCCAAACTATAGTAAGAATCGAGCAACTCGTTAGCAAAGTTTTGTTGACCACCTCGCCAACGAGAACCGGCCTGGCAAACGCAGACCAAACAAAAGGAGCAACTCACTTCTTCCCAATACAATTCCTAGGTCCCGCACTGAACGGCTGCAGCGCATCAAGCATATCATTGGGGTACTTCTGCGGTTCGAGAAAGCGGTCCGGATTGAAGACAGAGGGCTCGCTAAAGTTGCGCTCGACGTGGTTGATGGCGTATTGGCTGATGCTGACGACGGTGCCTTCGGGCACAAAGCCGCCGGCAATGTGGGCGCCGCCCTTGGGCACGACGCGAGGTAGTTCGCCGGCGACGGGTGGGTAGAAGCGGAGGGCTTCTTTCAGGCATGCAAGCACTGTGAGGTTATCAAGTCGTGTCAGTTCATGTGTGATTGCAACTCTACCGTCTCTGCAATGACTTACTGTAGTCGAGGTGCTCCACAGCGGAAAAGGTGATTTCATCTTCTGATGTAAAGGTCGAGCGGACCTCCTTCTTGAGCCTTTCGAGACACGCTGGGTTCTTCATAAGCAGGAAGATGGCGCCGGTCAGGATCGTGGCTGTTGTTTCTGATCCAGCAATGATGCTGTTTATCGTGTTAGCACGGATATCCCAGAATTGAGTCTGCCAGGCTGACGACGACTTTTGTTTGCGCGGGAAGACATCACGACGATATTCAAGGAGTGTACACATACAGAATCGTAACATTACTCCTCAGCGTCTCGAATGGGATGTTCTGCACCGAACCAGTCAGTATTATACGTCCGAACCAGAGCAAACAGCTCGCCACCAAAAAGGAAAAAAA
>KZ678442.1:0-145111 GCA_003019895.1 Coniella lustricola
CCGCTCGCCTGTCGGGCAATATGTCGTGGATTGCGGAGTGTGTAGGAGGGAAAATTGGCCGAGGGCAGCGCAGAGGCTCGGGTTGTCGCGTGAAAAAAAAGCAGCTGTGGGCGCTGCTGGTCTTATGATGTTGACAGTAGCTACTCGCCAGCAAGACCTACCACGGCTCCTGTCCAGAACAGACGGCGCACACAGCAAAGAGAGAGATCGGATGGCGATGGGAGGGCAAGGCTTGTAACAGAGAGGCGAGTGGTGCACGTGGGAGAAGATAGCGACCTGCCTTTTTTGTCATTTAATGTCCGATGCGACTGTCACATGCTAGAGATTCAGAAATGACGGCCAGGCTTGTTGGGCGGTGGAAGGGGGCATGATTGGGCTTGGAGGTCACCCAAAGCCAGTCCCGGTGCGCTGGGCGGGTTGGCTGGCTGACTTCTCGGGCACCCTGCAGCTTGGGATCCAGCAAGGACAAGGGGCTGACCGGGGGGGCCCAAGTCCCGTCCTGCGAGCGCATTGGTGTGGGTTCAGAGGCTCTGGTGCCCGCTATAGTTGCTGCTAAAATGCCACCTACAGCTGGATGTGCTGAATGCGTTCAAATGCAGGCCTGACACTGGCATGGTGCAGCGGTGCTTGCCCTCTGGCCCTACGCTAGGGTTACGTCAATGAGAGCTACTATAGTAAAATTGAATCGCGCCAGCTCCCCAAAGCGCATCCGCCAGAAAGGAAATGCTGCTCACTGCGACGACAATGTCTCTTGACAACCAGACAACGTTCTTTTTCTCTTTTCTTGAGCGGCATTGCCATGGCATCCTTGCGCCACTATTGCTCCTCCTGTTGTTTCTCTTGCACGGCCCCCTAGAACATCCTTCTCCCTGCCCGAGACACGGCTTGTGTTTTGTCTGACGAGGCTGAAGAACGACGCAGCGTACCCAGCCAGACAGTACCCGACTCTCCACCGCTCGTTCCCATCGCAGTTGTACGGGAACCTGCTGCCGGCCCCTATCCACTTGGCATTTTTCGAGCAGGCCCGCGAGTGGTCATGGCGTCTGAGCTGCGTCGTCGCGCTGTCGCAAAGGCCCAGCACGATCACGGCGCCTCCGAGACGCCTACTCCTGAATCCCTCACGCCCTCGCGCGACGAGAGTCCCATCCGGCCTGGCGACAAGATCAAGGTCGTGCACCCGAAGCGGAAGAGGAAGCTCGGCGCCATCTTTCTGCTCGGCTCTTTGTTTGGCATAATAGCAGCTGGCTTCTTTGCAAAGAGCAATGACTTGATTGATTTTCCAGAAATTGGCGAGTTGACCGTCGATAGTCTGCTGGATGTCTTGCCTGCGGGGCTTGTGAAAGATTTCCGCGATCTCATGGTACGTGTGCCTGCGTCCTTGAAGTATCATGATGGCAGTAGCTACTGCTGCTATGTGGACTCACCTTCTGACGATGCTTTGTGCGATGCGACATTACAGAAAGGAGAGCGCGACTATATCGATTCCTACGATGCCTTTTCAGTCGGTCTCAAGGCCCGCGCCGAGGGTCTCGAAGCCCACCACCCGATGATCATGATCCCTGGTGTCATCTCGACAGGTCTCGAGTCCTGGGGAACGCTGAACATTTCCAGACCATACTTTCGCAAGCGATTATGGGGCTCGTGGAGCATGATGAGGGCGTTGGTAATGGAGAAGGAAGTGTGGAAGCAACACATTATGCTCGACAAGAGAACTGGGCTTGATCCGCCGGGAATCAAGCTGCGTGCTGCACAAGGCTTCGATGCGACGGACTTCTTCATTACGGGCTACTGGATCTGGAGCAAGATATACGAGAACCTCGCGTCGCTAGGCTACGATCCCACCAACTCCTTCACGGCCGCCTATGACTGGCGCCTCTCCTACAAGAACCTCGAAATCCGCGACCAATACTTTACCCGTCTCAAGCTGCACATTGAGTCTGCAGTGCTCTGCAAAAAGCAGAAAGTGGTTCTTGTTTCGCACAGCATGGGCAGCCAGGTTCTCTTCTACTTCTTCCACTGGGTTGCCTCTGACCAGGGCGGCCAGGGCGGCGACTCGTGGGTCGAAGATCATGTTGACTCGTGGATTAACATTAGTGGGTGTATGCTTGGCGCAGTCAAGGACATACCGGCAGTCCTGTCGGGCGAGATGAAGGACACGGCCCAATTGAATGCATTTGCCGTGTACGGCCTGGAGAAGTTCCTCTCCAAGGAAGAAAGAGCCGATATCTTCCGCGCCATGCCTGGCATCTCGTCCATGCTACCTATTGGCGGCGATGCTGTTTGGGGCAACCTTTCCTGGGCGCCAGACGACCAGCCTGGTCAAGTCCACTCGTATGGCTCCTTCCTCAATTTTCGCACAGGCGTCAATTGGACGGTTCCGGACAAGAACATGACGGTCCGCGATACTATGGACTACCTCTTCAACACGACCGAGACCTGGTACAGAGACCAAATCCTCGGCTCCTTCTCGCACGGCATCGCACACACTGCCGCCGAGGTCAACGCCAATGAGAACGACCCGCGCAAGTGGATCAACCCGCTCGAGACACGCCTCCCACTAGCGCCCAGCCTCAAAGTTTACTGCTTCTACGGCGTCGGCAAGCCGACAGAGCGCGGCTACTACTACCGCACGCCTGATCCGAGCCCCGCGTCAACCCTCAATATCACCATCGACACGGGCCTCATCCACGGCGTCGTGGACCATGGCGTCATCCTTGGCGAGGGCGACGGCACCGTCAACCTACTGAGCTCGGGGTACATGTGCAACCGCGGGTGGCACATGAAGCGCTACAACCCGGCGGGTGTCAGCGTGCGCGTCGTGGAAATGCCACATGAGCCTGAACGATTCAACCCACGCGGAGGACCACATACCGCCGACCATGTGGATATCCTCGGACGGGCGACGCTTAACGAGCTTATTTTGAGGGTCGCGGCAGGGAGAGGCGAGACCATCTTTGATCATGTTGTGAGCAACATATCGCAGTACGCTGATCGAGTGAAGGTGTACGAAGAGGAATAGAGGGGTCGAAAATTACAACGTGCTTTGTTCTTCTTGGGTAGTCATTGGTCGAGTTGAAAATGTTGTACCATAATACGTTGCCGAGGAAGCACTCTAGGGAGTAAAACCTGTCCTGATGATGATACAATGATGTTCTTGTGGCGGCTGAATGAGATATGCTCTGTGCAAGGCAAGTGGTTTCACCATATTGGCGTGGCTGGCTACACCCGTTCTTGAGCAGGTCTTCGTTTCCGTTTCTCGAATATCACCCCGCGTACGCTATCAGCAAAGCTAAGTTCTGTTCACAAAACCAGGTGCGACGTTGTCGGATGATACGTCAAACAATAGATAAAATCGGTCGAATAAATGTGTGTCAGTGTGGCTTTAATAAAGTGTATAGCTAGTAATATTCAGAATTTAAGGAAAGACACGGGGATAAAAGAAAGGGGTCGGTGGACAACGTGCTTTCGGTAATAAACCGTACTTAGCAGACGGAGCAGTACGAATTATCTGCCTATCTGAATTGGATATTAACTTAATCATCTCTTCTCTCGTCCCGGGGTCATTCCTTATACTTTAAATATTGCGCGCTATATGTAGTCATTGGAGCCTTACTGTGTATGTGTTATCAGTTAAACCTATCTTTTCTTTTCAACGTTTTATCCGACCGTGTGCCTGCTGGTGCTCCTATTCTTGTATAAAAACGTAGATCGTTGCTCTTCTTCAACGAAAAGGCTGATGGATTTGTTCTCTACGTTCATATTTTGCTTTTCATTCCTACATAGTCGCATTTCATACACTTAGAAAGAAAGAGTAAGGGAATCCGGGAGACGAAGATGTTCAAGTTGAACAAACTCTGCAGGTCAGTGTCTCTCGTCCTTGCGGTCGTTAGTGTGAAACAAATGCCACAACCTTCTCTTCCTCGGATCCCAAAGTCCTTTAAACATCGGATTGTCAGCCGTTTTAAAGAAGACTCAGTAGGATCTTCAAATCGGTGCTATTCAACCGAGTCTTTGGAGATGCTCCAATCAATTCAGCGGGAACGTGAATTTGTACCCAGGAGGTCTGTCGGTCGAAGCAATTTACTAAAAGCCAATTGCTATACAGCTACCATAACGGAAGACCTAATAGCGTGTCTCAATATTTGACGCCAACAAAACCAGGCCCAAGATCAGATTTCAGCCTTGCAGAGACTTGGCCACTGCTGGAAAATACTTTCTAAGCTATATAAGAATCCTTTTCTTTTTTCTAACATAGTGTGCTCCTTGATGGCAGTTCAGCTACATATCTATTGGTTCCGGTGCCTAGACCATAGTAACCAGCTAGTCTGTGATTCACAGGCCTATCGCCTTCGTCTAGGTTCTATTGTCAGACTGAGAGGGTAGAATGCACAAGACTCGGACTCTCGCTTCGATGTCTTTCACTTGATCTTGTCTGTCTGGCGCTCTTTTCCCCTTTCCTCTTCTTTCTCCTCTCCTCACCAACTAAGATCTATCCACCCTGATCACCACCCGATCTGCTTGCAAAGAATCAGTGGTCTGGCAAAGAGCACTCGGCCCCAGATTGAGCATCACAAATTGATGCAGTCACGGGACCGGTTGCAACATATCTCACATGGACAAACTCAGTCTCGGTCTCAAGCTCTCGATTACCCCGAAGGTATTTTTCGCCCAGTAAGTCCATCTTGCAGATCTACGCCAGTTGAGTTGGGGATGCTAAGTCAATATGTTACAGTGACCGACTCGCCTGCTGGTCCTGCCAGCAGCAAGCCCTGCAGTCCCGCCCCAATTGTGTCCAAAAAGCAGATCATCATTCATTACAATCCTCAGCGGCCGGCCAAGGTAACTTGAATAGCTCTTTTGCTTCGTCCACGTAATTATACAGCCACCCTGTCAGCTGACACCACATAGCGCATTCGCTTTCTGAGCCCGTCGATGGCCATCGATCTTGACGACTCTTCCGCTGCTGATGAGGATGACGACGTGGATGACTTCGACCCGTGCCTGAGGTGCCTCTCGCGCCTTGCCACTACAGGTATCTTACCTGACTGCCGTTCGACTGACGAAAATGGACCATGCAACATCTGCCAACGTCGGCGCACACGATGCTTCTAGTCGCAGCACCTGTCCGCCAAGCAGGAGCCAGTACTTCGTGAAGCGGCTGATGCTCTCTTGGACGCGGTGGAGATTGATGACAGTCACATTCTACTCCCCAAGCCTCGCGCAGATTGCAAAGAACCTACGCGGAGCCTCTTGGCCTTCACTCCCGTCTTTCAGAGGGCAGCTTCTCGCTTCTCCAGTGCCATGGCCAAAGTCCAAGCTGCCTGGCTGAACAGATTCTTCGCCGATCAGCCTTCTGCGTTCCAGCGGCCTGTGACGCCCCCCTCTCCTATTCGTCTTCCCGAGGAGTATGCCAAGATCCGTAACGAGGAAGCGGAAAAGCGATTCAGGGAGGAGGAGGAGAAGAAGAAGAAGAAGAAGAAGGAGGAGGCTGAGGATTGTGAGCTGCTCAAGAGAACAAGACACAGTAGTGAGCGCGGCGCTGCCATGTCCAGGGAAGAACCTGTTATCGAGTACGACATCGTTGGTACAGGTCAGACAGTTCATTCTTCGAAGCAGACTTCGAAGAAGGAGACCTCAATCAAGCTTAAGCTTCGGCGTAAGAGAAAACCTCAAGTCCGACGCAGCAAGAAGCTTGCGGTCAACCACAACAAGTGGCCCCAGCTTCCCCACGACGACAAGTACGTTCTTTTTCACCAGAAGGAGTCACACAAGCCACAGGCGAATAGTGAGGACTTGTAAACTCTTCACAGCAAGTCTTATGGCAGCTGAGGGACTTCACTTGATGTCTTTCAAATCCAAGGTCAAGTTGCCAACAGGTCCCACATCAACAATAATAGGTGGGGTTCTCTTAAGAGCTATTACTTACAGAGTTTGGGTTGAGTCTGACATGGGTATCATGACGTGAAGGATTATGAATCGAGTATGGAGGAGAGGACAGGTGCTTGATGCATATCCTTGGATGTTCCCAAGAACATGAGCTTCACTTATATCTTCCTTCCTCGGCGGGATTGGAAATGGGAATATACACAAGTAACACCAGGAAGAATTGATTGACACTGAAAACACAGAGTTTCCAGCTGCAACTTCCAATTGCTCACCATGTTTACCCCTCCAGGATGGCAAGAACTGTTTAGACCTACCGGATTTGCCTATCTCATAATATTGAGTTTGCTTGAGCAATACTCTTCTCAGCGTTCGGTCCAAATTTCCAACAATGGATCTCACCGAAGTCAAATCTATTGATCCATTTCCTTCGCAAACTTCGTCTTCCCTATCGTGATCTCCATCGGCATGTAGCTAATGCCGAGCCTCAGCCGCCGTTCATCCCGTGCTACATACCTATGGCATTCTGGTTGCCCTGGGGGGGGGGGGAGGGGGCAGACACAAGCGTGGATCCCGCCTCTATCGAAATCGGCCCTTTGTTGGATTCGCATCCAGTACTCGCCAAGCTTGCAGACGGGTTGTGGGAAGCTGAGGCGCAAAGGGCGCAAAAGGCTTCACCTATGACGCGCAGGCTATTTGGCAGATGTACACGCCTGAGAAGCAGATCGCTTATCCAGGGCTATACATGCCATTTCGATTGGATCCCGCACAACGCGTCGTGGCGCGAGTTGTTGACTTTTGCTGAGTCGTTGCAGGCAGGTCGTGTGCAGAAACGGTCTTCGCGCATCGAGGGGTATAATGCGTACAGCACTCTCCGGCTTGACAGGACATTCATCCGACAGTAAAGATATTCCACGCCTCGAAGCGAATCGATAATGTTCTGCACTAGTCGGGGCCAGCCAGTACTAGGTCTACACTGGCTTTGGCGATGCATTTCATCTGGGCCTTCGAGCGCTGGGGACGTACTTTGCAGAGTAACAAAGCTGATGGGTATTAGACAGATAGTAGCACGGCGAGCACGCAGTTTAATGATCCATGAACCAGCGAGTGTCACAATCCTTCGTCGGGCGCTGTAATACTCTCTCGCCAACAAACCTTGGTGCAGCCTAGTGGTGGTGGCGGTGTGGACTATGATTGGACATTGGTGCTTGAGCTGGTATGATCAAAAGATGGTGAAGATAGCAACAGTTTGGGATTGGGCAATGGAAATCGTTCCGAGTATGTTGCCCGAACACACTCTGTGCGTCTCTCAGTTGGCCTAATGTTTTGCATCGGGAGTATTCAATCACCAATGATAATCGTGGCGCCTCGCAACAATTGTCGTGCCTCGAGCAAGACAATAGGCAAGATTGAACGACCGGGCCATCATTGGATAGCTGAAGCCAATGAGTCTAGACCAGAGTCAACTGCTTATCGTTTACATCTATAAAATAATCCTCCATTCGGAAGAACGCAATTGCGCATCAACAATCCGAGATGATACAAACTGTATTCAACCCCTGTCTGAATCGTGTTATGTGATTGGCTGTCCCTAACTATACGGAAGGTGAGTGGCACAAGTTGCGAGTGAACCGGATACGGAAATCAAGAGCCTTGTACTCGTTATTGATATGATTCATAGCACACTTGCAACACTTCGTCTCCGAACTCTAGATTCATGTGCAGAAAGTCGGCGCTAATACCTAGGTAGATAGACAATATCCATATGGCTGTGTTGTGATGAGATGGATCATACTTTACTAATACTCGTGAACCGTGAATAACCGAGCGCGCCCTTGTTGTTATCGATATTGTGGAGAGATAGCCATAGCGTTTATCTTTGGTAGTACCTATTGAAGGCCATGTGACCTATGTACCAAGATTGTTGGGGGATTGCCTTAACGCTGCTGTTGACTTCTGATGATTTGTATAAAGATGTTTCCAATAACCGCTGAATGCTGATTGCAAGGCGGAACACTGACTTTACTTTTGAACAAAAGGCTCATAGCGAGACGAGTCCAGATATTATATCGTCCTTCTGATCAGTCTCATTGAGTCCCAGTATCGATACAATGGATTCAGCATGAGCTACACAGAGCAGATTCATACTTCCCCTGCCACGGTGCTGGAATTGCAGTATGCACCGCAAGGCGCAATCAGAAACTCTGACACTCAGGAGCTCGACAGGGGGGCCAATGCGCAGGAGTTGAAGCCAGTGGACAGAGGCCGAGATGCGTGGGTCGTGCTCATTGCTGCTGTGGTTTTCGAGGCCATGTTCTGGGGTGAGTAACGCATCGTCTTTTGTTTGTCCTCGACCTGTGCTCAAACATGCAAACCTGTGTTTTTTCAGTGGAAGCCAATGGCTCATGTCTTCCTTTCCGCAGGCTTCCCAATGTGCTTTGGCGTTTTCCAAGACTACTACTCGGCACTGCCGGCCTTTCGGACCGACGCGTCACGCGTCGCCCTCATCGGCACCGTCGCCCAAGGCACAACCTACCTCGGGGCGCCGATCTCGGCCCTCGTCACCAAGAAATACCCGCACTATCGGCAATGGCAGATCCGCTTCGGCTGGCCGCTGTGCATCCTCGGCCTCCTGGCCGCGTCCTTTGCGAGCACCGTCCCCGTACTCATCGCCACGCAAGGCTTCCTCTACGGCTTTGGCTTCGTCACGCTGACTTACCCCATCATCAGCATGCTCAATGAATGGTGGGTCGCGCGCAAGGGCATGGCGTTTGGTCTTATCTCCGCCTCATCGGGGCTGACGGGAACCTTTATGCCGTTTGTCATGGACACGATGCTGCAACGGTTCGGATACACCACGACGCTACGGGCGTGCGCTATCGCGCTGCTGGTGCTCACGGCGCCATTGTTGCCGCTACTGAAAGCTAGACTGCCTGTGTCAGATAATAGCAGCGCGAGACAACTGGCGCGCACCGACTGGTCGTTCTTGCGAAAGGGGTTGTTTTGGGTGTATGCGGGCGCGGTGCTCGTACAAGGGTTGGGGTTCTTTTTCCCGATTGTGTTCATCACTTCGTATGCATCTGCTGTGGGTATTTCATCGACGCTCGCGGCAGCGTTGCTGGCGCTCATGTCGGCGGCGCAGGTGCTGGGCCAATTTGCATTTGGGTATTTGTCGGATAGAAGTAGCAGCGGCAGCGGCGGCAGCGGTGCTGGACGTAGGTCGCTGGGTGTCGGTGTTTTGGCGGGTTTGTGCTGTATGGTGGCCGGCGGTGCGGCATTAGGGCTCTGGGGCGCCGTGGGCACGTCCATGGCGGCGCTCAGCGTGTTTAGCCTTGTGTATGGCTTCTTTGGGTTCGGGTTTGGCACGATGCGGGTTGCCATGGGCCGGGCGGTAGGTAATGATGATCCGTCGGCGCTGTTTGCGCTGTATGCGATTTTTGTGTTTTTGCAGGGCGTGGGGAATATCTTCACGGGGCCGTTGAGCGCGGTGCTGCTTGGGGAAGGAGATCAAACGGGCGTGGACAAGGATGAGTACGGGGTAGGAAGATACAAGGATGTGGTGATCGTGACTGGTGGGACATCTTTGCTGGCTGCTTTGATAATTGGCTCGTGGCATGGGTATCAAAATCTGGTCAAGATGGCATCGCGATAATGTGAGATGCAGCGCCCTTTCTGTCAAAATACTAGATAGAAAGGCACCGTCTTGTCATGAACCACAGCAGAATCCCAGTATCACCAACAAAAAGACACCGACACACCTCACAATTACATATGTACGCAAAATGAATAATCAAGCGCCGCCACATAACAAACATCCATGTGTGTTTATCACGGTATTGGCGCATCAGTAAAAATGCCCAAAAAACGACACAAGCAGGATTTGAACCTGCGCTCCCTAGGGAATCAGATAGCTCGAAAGGCTTGAAACAGTTCAAGTCTGACGCATTAGACCACTCTGCCATTGTGCCAATTGTGAAAGAATGTTTGTACTCATGGTCTATATCCCCTGGATACATTGCGCTTCCGGGGCTGTGACTGATCACAACGCACACCACGTCAGACGATCTTTACAGCTACGGCTGAAGGACCTAGTTGATGCAACGCTGCCTTTACTGCAAACGCTATGTAACATCATTGATCTGATATTGTTATTAGCATCAAATCGCCAGGCTACTGCTACACAGATCCCATTGCCTCAAGTCGGCCCGCAATAACCACAAATTTTTGCCGTTTCGCAGGCTCAAAATCGCACTTGCACGGGCTGAAAATGAACCATTTCGGAGAGGTTGACAACTTCCTCCAAGCCATAAGTTCCCGTTCAAGCACCCCATCAAATTCTCGCTCGATTCCCCTCGTCCAGATGGACCATTCAACTTCTTGCTTGATTTGAGATGCTTCCGTGAAATTGTTGTTGTAGACCCTCGCGGAGCTAAGATGGACCATGTGTTTCGTTGCAGCCGATGGAGCACTTTCGATTACCAGGAAATAATAGATTCGTGCATTGCAGGGTGGTGACGCGAAAATCTTCTGGTTCCGCGGGTATATTTCGGGAAATGCTGTGACCGGTCGTCCTGGCCGTTTGTATGCCCTCGAGTGCTGCAGTTCCCAGCAAAAGTGCCTCCATCATCGGGCAGACGGACGTTTTTGTGCCTCGTATTCCTATTCCATGCTCGAGGCTTTGTCAAAAGCCACAAAAGGCATGGACCAATCGCATGATTCCTTCAAAATGGTATCATGCCTGCTCGATATTTGAACTTGCTCAGCCAGACTTCTTGGTCCCCTCCTCAGTCGCCGCTATCCTGCGTTGGTCCACTGGCGAGAACATGGTCGTTCCTTGAGACAGAGCGTTAATGAGAATCGGAACAGCATCGTTCCTAAAGTCGTCGGCATTGCGAATTGTGTCGAGATCCTCGGCAAATTCTTTGGTGGCCCGCTGAAGGTAGTATGAGGTGAAGGCTGCCGAGACCTCTGTGTTGCTCATTTGCTTTGGTCGCTGGTCTGCCATTTTGCTTGGGATGAAGTTATCTTTTGAGATCACGGGGATTTTGTTTAGCAGATTCTCCAGTTTATGGAGAGAAAGTATCGGGTTGGTAGTTGACATCAATATCCGAACGTTGAAATTTTTAGGCCTGTCACAGACCTTCAATCTATCCACTGCAGCGTTGTTCCCCGGAGTTAGGCTTGTCAGGGTATCAAGCGACAACGCTAAGTTTGTCGCTGATCCCGCGTTGTGTGAACTGCTGCTGTGATTAGCGCCTCGCCGTTGAACGGGTTTCGTTGGTAAGGTTTCATTTCTTGGAAGTTGTAGAAACAACTTGCCTTGCTTTCTAAATACTACAATAGGTTATGCAACGGAAGCACTGTAGCAGCTGATTTGATACAACATCTAGTGTAGTGCATTGCAAATCACCTTCCGTTTGTTTCTCTTGCTTTTGGTTCATACAAATACAAAAAGGGCAGAACAAAGATCAGATTCACTAACCACTCTTCTGCTAGGACGAATTCATACTTTATAATATCTTGTTAATTAAGCGGATTTAATTCGATATACTTATGAAACACCTTCTAGAAGGATACTTGCTTAGGGAAGTACGCTCAGATCACGGTTCATGTATGTTGCTGTGAAGCACTAACCCCGTTACAATATAGCGGGACAAGTGATATTGAGGCTGAAGTTAATGAAAGCAGACGCTATAGCGGGGTTCTCCCAGCTGCTAGCCGCGAATCCCTGCACCCCTGCCAAGCGAAGTCAGCCCCCTGTAGCCTGTAGCAGAGTCGTCACGTCAAGTGCCCAGGCGCTGCTTGCTGGTCAGCATGACATGGTTCACGCTTTGGGCGCGCCCCCAACCCAAAATTTAGGGGAGCTTCTCGGCTTCTGTAGAAGCTAATAACAACGTAAACCCATCATCAGCAGCAACTTCCAAGCGCAGCCCAGCTACCCTCCTCCAAAGACAACCTGATAAAATCTTAAAACTGCACTGCAGACCCTTTACCTAGCTGGCTGTGGTTTGCATTGCATCACCTTGTTTTGCGATATCCTTCTTTGCAAAGCTGCCGTCTCGTTGCGTGAGCCCTTACATCAGGCGCGCCGTCTCCAGAATCTATCACCCATTTGCACATCGGCTGGCGGTTCAGGACGAGGGAAAAAAAAGACGGACCTTTGACATCATCTCGTGTGGCACCGCGCTTCAAGCCTCGCTCCTCTGCCTGCCCCGCCTTACCTGCTATGGCATAGCTGTCTCTGCGCTGTTGTCAAAGACTTGCACTGTTGCGGAAGGCCCATCAATTCCCTCTGGCGCTGTCTTGTACGCTCCGGCACAGCAGCATGGCGACCCAGCCTGCGAACGGCGGCTTTACCTTTGCCGCCACCAACGGCTCCAGCAATTTCGCAAATGGCGACGTCGTGCCTCGCATCCTCAGCGCCCTCGAAATCGTCTACGGCCCCTCGAACAACCAGGCTCGTCTCGAAGCACAGCAATTTCTCGAAAGCGTCAAGCCCCTCAAAGAGGGCCCCTCATACGGTTTTACTCTCGCTTCTGACAAAGCACAGTCGCCTTACGCTCGATATTACGGCCTGTCGCTGCTCGAATACGCCATCACACATAATTGGTCTGAATATGGAGACGAAGAAGCTGGCTGTCTGAGAGACTGGGTATTGGAGCTTGCCAGAAACATCTCCAGAGGCCCAGAAGATTTGCAGTATATCCGGAATAAGATAGCGCAGCTATGGGTCGAGATCGCAAAGCGATGCTGGGGAGCTGAGTGGATGGATATGGACGCCATGCTGTTTGCGCTTTGGCAACTGCCCGGCTTCACCGTTCACAAGGAGCTCGTTATGTCAGTCCTCGGCTCCCTCTCTGATGAGATCATTGGCGGAGACGATCCCATTGTCGCTCTCCGGGAAAACATCCTGGATAAGGCCGTTGTCGACATTTACATGCCTGCATCCGTCATAGCTGAGGATTTTCCCAATCGCGAACCTGGAGTTCCTGTTCGCCACGGACCGGACGGCTGGCTCAACCGTGCCGTTGTATTTCTCGGCGAGTGTCTCGCATCCGATGTACAAAATGAAGACGTACGGTCCTGTGTGCTCAAGACGCTCTCTGTGCTCACTGTAGTGCTGCCATGGGCATTTCCAAAGGCAATCATCCAATCCAACACTGTGAGATATATATATGAAGGTCTGGTAGCTCCTCATGTTGCAGTGCAAAAGGTATGATCGCTCTCTAAAGCGCTTTACTTAAAGGCGTGTGTTAATCAGTGTCGCAGGCGTCACTCGAAGCTTTACATGCTTTGTACTCACGGAGTGGTTTCTCTGACGAACAGTTCTCGGCACTCGTCGCGCCCATGTACGAGAAGCATTGCGTAGATCGTTTCTCGCAGCTACTGGCATGGTCCACTGTGGATGCCGAGGATATCGACGATGACAAGTACCTCTTTGCCAAAAAGTTCTCAGAGGTGAGTTCAAGGGGAATTTTATGTCGACATGAGAAGAGTGTTTCGCTAATGAAAACTGCAGACTGTCTCGCATCTAGGCAATTACCTGGACCGCAAATTCCACATGCTTCCTGCGGCAGCCGAAATTCAATCATTTCTGCAGTTCCTGCTTCAGGTCGTTCAGAGCCAGAGTCTGGTCGTCTCCATTCCCGTGCTCGTTACCTGGACAAAGCTGCTTAACAATCGGTCTCTCGGACCATCGATCGCCAAATCTTCCCTTGTTGCCTCCCTTCTAGAGGTGTGCTCCTCGAGACTGGTCCGATACGAGAACCTCCCAGAGGACACTGAAGACCCTACTCTTCTGCTGCTGATGGAAGACACGGACACCATTCCGGAGCGGCATGCCTTCCTGGGCAACTACAGGCGTTATAGCTCACAAGTGATTGAAAGCATTGTCGAGCTGACATTGTCGGATGCCATCAATCACATTCTCGGGCAAACCCAGACCGTTCTCCAACATATGTACGATGGACTTCCGCCGTTCGATCCTGCCGAGTACACCAAGAATTCGATGCCATACCTGCGTGTTGATGCGCAGTTCACCGTCATAGAATCTGCGTTGAAAGGCTACGTGAGATCGAGACCACCAAAGGGTGTCAGCCAGGAACAGATTGATATGCAGCGAGCCCAACTGGACGGACATCTGGAGGCGTGGTGTAATCGTCTCATCGAGATGAATTTCCAAGACCCTCTCATCCGAAAGCGTGTTCTTCAGTTGCTTGTCGCCTTCTCGACCACCGCGTTGCGAAAAAACAATGGCTTCATGCTCAAAGTCCTTGAGCATATTCTAATGACCTGGCCAGCAGCTCAACCGGAACACAAGCTGTTCAACGAAGCAATAAAGGATCTCCAAGCAGAAAGTATCAATGAGCTTCAGCGCCTGGCATTCAAGATGCCAGATAACCTGCTTGCAGTCTATGATCAGCTGGACAACAAGATTCAGGAGATGAGTACCTCGGGCACCCTGGATGAGAGACGGCTGGTCAACTACAAGAGTTTCCTGTTCATAATCATCCATCGTGCAACTAACATTGATCAAGAAACTCGTCTACAGAGGTTGCAGATGTTTGTTGAGCCAGTCAAATCACAATGGCGAGATGATGGCCTCAAGCAGGCTCTGGAATCCTATTCAGGATTTTGTGGGCTGATTGGTCTGGACAAAGCTCAGAAGTACCTTGCAAAGCATGGTGTCAACAGGCTCTCAGACTGGGGAGCTGTAGAGCTGGATGCTGAGGGCTCAGCTCTACAAGCTGAGCTTGAAGAGCGCCAACAGGTAAGCACATTATCTGCATCTTCCAGTGCAATGATATATGCACAGCTGACAATCAAGCAGATGTTGCCCCTGCGGACCACCAAGACTTTCCTCAACTATTCTGTAGACAAGCTTGAAAAGTCAACTCCAGCTTGGCAGGCATCATGTGCTCTGTGGCAGGACAGTTTCCCTGTCATCCTGCCTCGATTGCTAGAGTTCCTTGCGTGGGTGTCTCCCAATCTCGTATGCATTTCATGAAATCAGCTCACTAACCTTGTCCTTCTAGTCATGCTCATGCTTCAGCCAATCCACACAACTGGGCCTATCTTCCGGACGAAATGAAACCGATTGTTGGCCGGGTACTCACAGACAGATTCTGGCAAGCTGGTATTTCTGAAGGCAGCAAAGAGGACTTCTATTCCAGAGTGATCAATAAGAAGAATACCCTGGAAGGTCTGGCCTCGTCCATCAGAGGATCCATTCGATATGTGCGAGAGTTCTGCTACTCAATCATCTTCTGCATGAGCTGCCTAGAGCAACAATTCTATGGCCTTGCAGACCTCCCAGCACCACTAGCCCATGCCTTGTTCACAGACTGTCACAACCTTTCATCACATCAGCTTATTGCGTTACTCAATCTTGTCAGGTTGTTGGTTGATGTCTGTCCTGTTGAGCTGCGATATCAGTTTCTGCCTCCTATACTGGAGGCCTGCTTCCGACAGATGGACAGCAAGATCAAATCCGAGTGGGACAAGCTGGACCGTGCATTGGACATACAGGCTGCAGCAGATGAGCTTACAGAGGAGATGAAGGCGGAGAGTGTTTTGCGGCAGTTGACCTATTCTGCTGTGATCATGCTTGCCGATTTCCTGGACCCACAACGGATAGGTAAGTTGACTGCATATCATGTAAATGTTGACCAAGGTTTTTGCGTTCACTGACAATTGTTGTTAGACTCGCCTCTAGACAAGAGCTCCCCAGGGGACGAAGTCGACACTACAGCGCGCAATCCTTCGCTACGCAAGTTCTGTCTGATGAACTCGTCCGTCATTGAGCCGCTCCTCGTCTTTATGACCCATGCAATCCGTATGCATGATAGCAGGTGCTGCGGTGTGGTTCTAAAAGTCTTCCGCTCTATCATACCGGAGTTTCGAGGTCTAGACGAAAACATGCAGCGGTTACCACCTGTTGAGCCAGCTAAACACGCTCCTGCACCAGATAACTTCCTCATCTCTGATGAAACGACAAAGGCTGTCAGAGAATTCATATGCAGCGAAGTTCTTCAGGCTTGCATTTCGTCGCTTCACGAACACCACTTTGTTGATCTACAGAGAGAACTGGGCAACGTGTTGGCTGCCATTATAGCCAACTACAGCCAGCTCACACCTACGCCACGAATGGTCCTGGCCTCATTGCCCAACATACGGCAGGAGGATGTCGATGCTTGCCTTAACAATATTACCCGCGTCGGTACCAATCAGCGTCAACAGCGTGCATATATCCTTGACCTGCTCAAAGATCTCAAGGGAGTGAGCATTGCAGAAATGGGCAAAGTTCAAAAGGATTTTGACTTCGCAAACACAAAGAAGAAAACCTCCACACGCAGTAAGATGCAGCAGGAGTTCATGACTGCCCCATCGACCAATGGACAGCGCGAAGCCGGCCGAAAGTCGCCAGATCTTACAGGAGTCGCAGGCTTGTTCGATGTCTAGGAACGTAAGATGCCGCATGGACTATTTTCAGTATGTTGAAGATGCATACGCAGGAGAAACACATGAAGAAGAACAAGGCAAGGATAAATAATTGGCAGGAAACTCGGTTGGGAAGGGTGATGAAGGATACCGCCACGACCACATATTCCAGAAAGAAAAAAGAAGAAGAAGAAGAATAAAAAGGAGAAAAAAATCCTCAGCTTCATGATGGTTAAGAAGCTAGGGAGGGACCACTTGCGTGTTGACTGTGCGGGACTGGTGAACCAGCGGTTTGCATTTCGGGGGTTTGCGGCATGAGCCATGTTTTTTTCTTCCAGAACTTGTCGGACGGGCATGGAAATACCACCTTTCGTAAGAAAAATCATCTGCTTGTTTTTGTTTCTTGTTCTTCTGCTCTTGCATAGTATTCGACGTATGTACTGTAGACCACAACCCGCCCACAGGCGAATCCATAACTCGCAATCGAGGTATTACACCATTCTTTCATGGCTTTATGTGCTTACAGATGCGTAGCGACTGTCTACTGTTTAGTCAAACTGCTCTGTTCTGGACTCTTGCTCAGTTGGATTCAAATACCGTCTGGATGGACAAATTGATGGACACTGTTTATGCTGTTCATCGCTTTGGTAACCGACAACGGGATACAAGATCTTGGTTGTCTACCACTCCCCGATTTCTACCATGCGGCTCTCTGCCTACACACCTGAGTACTCAAGGATCCGGAAGCGTAACGGTGTAACGTGGCGATCGATCCAAGAGACATTTACATCTAGATTGTGGCTTGGAGATTCTGACGTGCCACTTGCCACCTGCTGCCCTACCACCTACAGAAAGAAACAGAGAAGGAGGAGATGCAGGGTAAAGAGAAAAGTATTTTGTGAGTAGCTGCATGTGAGTTCATCTGATGCTGCTGCTGAATCTTTCAAAGCAAGTTTTCTGTGAAGTGTCGATCGAGCGGGAAAGCTGCAGTATCGATTTTCTTACCCTTGCTGCTCCTCTCTTTGATGGTTCGGGCTGTGTAGTTGTTGGTTGACAGTGGCAAGTGATTGGGTAGGATCTCTTCCGGAGCCAAGGTGAGCCAGTAACATTGGAGAAGAGGGGCAGAGTAGAGAGGTAAAAAGAAAAAAGGATGGGAAACGGCAAGTACAGCCGCCAGAGGAATTCCCGAAGGGGGGGGGGTTGGCTGTGTTCGTGGGTGTGGTGCGGCGTGCGCGGCTTTGGGAGAGGCAGATCTGGTAAGGGCTGTTGGTATTTCTTTGGCATAGTATATGGACCTATGTTGCAAAGCGCTCATATTTCCGGTGATTTAAGTATCTTCGTAGGTACGTTCAACTCTGAGAACACATCGTGGCTACAGGCTAAATGCCAATCCTTTGGTTGAAAGACGACATTAATGCAAAGTAAGCCTGGTGAGTTCAGACGACTATACATTGGCATCGAAGGACCCCAGATGTCCTTCAACGTAGGACACTCTCCAGAATTGACTTTACACACGCACCTCAGCTAGCCAGCAGTAACAGAGTCGAATAATGCATTCCAAGCACCTAGGATGGTTGTAATGGCTGTGCGTGCCAAACCGATGTTTCAAGATCTACTCCCACTTCAAGCTGGTTTATCTGTCACCAGTGTGACTTTTTCCTTTTGATTGAATTCATCTGGTCAGTGGCGGCAGCCTCACAAATGCAAGATTGTCATATGTCAAATTGTGTGATTTTGTTGAACTCGATCGACCAGGGGGGGGGCAGGAAGACGGTGCAGATGAGGTGTATGTATACTCCGAGGATCGATCGAGCGGCTTATACCGTTTAATGTGATCCTATTTCATTTTATTTCTTTCGGGGCGGCGCTTCACGAAACCTTTCGTCCTTGGTTTGTTGTCCTTGTTCTCGGAAAATTCCGTGGTCGATCAGAAGTAATGTGTGCGTACATCATGTAGAAAAACCCGTAAAGGGAATCAACGGGAGCATAAATCGAACCATTTGACGCATATTATGTACCTTCGGTTAGAGAGGAGTGGTCGCTTTTGTGGTTTGTCATCTCTGCATCACTGTGATGCCATCACCATCTGAAGAATCGATTCAAAGTTGCATTGCCATATGTCTTGGCGGTCCGCGCAACGGGCGTCAAATACTTGTTGTATTGCCATGTCCTGAAGGAATATGACTACTCAACTGGCATGACTTGTCATTTGACATCGTGTCAGCACTGTGATGGTATGTATGACATAGTATAGAGTAACATAGAAGTTCTCTACGCCCCAGGTGTGTATTTCTGATCTCGTCGCAATACACCAGACCAGACTAGACCACAGGCCTTAAAGGAACTCACGAGTATAAGGACGAGAACATGAAGGGGGTGGGGGAGACGCGAACCTTCGAAATGTCGAATAGCATCTCAAAGAGACTTGTATCCGTATCAGTCAAGTTCATCAAACCTCCGATGATGGCCGTGGCTCTCAAACATCAGCCCGTCGTTTCAGGCTCGAAGTCCTGACACCGCACTGTCTGATCCGTTTTAGTTACCGAGTGACCGACGCAAGTATACACAGAAACGACAAGTAGAAATTTCTACCAGCTGCAGTAAAAGACTGAGTAGTCATGGAATGTGATCGATTTGCATCTTGCTGTTTCCCGTCGTTGTCGATCCAGGCAATTGAACACCTCGCAATTCTGCCATGCATGTGAGGGAGATGAGCATTTTCCTGTCACTGCTTCCTGTTCGCGACCCACGACTCAGGATCCACGAACAACAATCTCTATAACTCAAAAGTAATAACAAGCAGACAACGATCTGTCATCTTCTTTATCACCACACATGACCTGCTTCTGTAGTTGTGGCGTAATTAAATGTATCAACCAGTGTGCCCACACATCATCCAGTATGCCACCCAAGCTCGCAATTCTGGTACAGCATACAAGCAGTTAATTACCACCCCTGCAAGCCCCCAAGCCAAACCGTCAATCAACCACAGCACGTCGACAACGGCCAGTCTTCTAAAGCACAAGACTCATGTCAACTTTGCGGTATACTCCCAAACCCACTCACGTCGTCTGCCATCTCGTCCCGTTTCTGACAGAGCCACTTGACACTATATTACGCATTCATCTTCACGGCCAGATACCTAGGCAATTTGGGCCAGCAAAGCCGCACGCGACAGAAAGTGTCTTGGTTCCGTTTCTGCCCAATTCCCAAGTCCTGACTCCTCAGTCATGTGCAACATTCTCCTCCTCCTTTTCCTCCTTCCACCAGTCTGATCTCTTCTCCGACTCCCCCAGACTGCCTGTTCTTCTTCTACTGCGAGGAAGCCTCCTTGTTCAATATTCTCTTGTGCGGATGACTTGCGATGACAAATAAGCCTAGGTGTCTCGAGTCGCAGGGATTGGTATTCTTCATTCTTCCTTCCTCACGGCTCTGGTTGGTTTCTGCTTTGACCTGAGGATTCTCCAGGTTCCATCCTCGACTCTCCGCCTTGGTGCTTGCCACCTCTTTCATCACCTGACTTGACCAATTGCCGCACATCCGAGCGAGCGAAAGAGCCGTATCAGCAAACATCTGAACCGCAGGCTTGACACCTGTGGCGTCCAAAGGCATCCGTTGAACGACAAGATTGATTCGCCTCGTTGGACATAAGCTGTCTGTAAGCTCGAAACACCTCAGACACAATTCTCAAAAACAGGATCCGATAATGGTGTACTGTGGAAAGCCCTCAAAGGGTTGTCAAATGTGTCGTACGCGGAGGATAAAGGTGAGCAAGCAAGATTCAACAAACGTTCAAGTCCCAAACACCACTTGATACGTCACTCTTTGCCATATCTTCGAGCTCTTTACTTGCTGTCCCTTTTATACACACCGCACGAGAGGGAACTAGAAGAAGAAGTCGACCTCGTGTGGAACCGCTCTCTCTAACATCCCTCACCAAAAAGTGCGACGAAACCAAACCTGCTTGCACGCAATGCACAAAGACAAGACGTACATGTCCCGGCTACAAGGACAACTTTGACCTCATCTTCCACAACGAGACGAAATCAATCGAACGACGAGCCCAAAAGGCCGGTTCACGCAAAGGCAGTGCCGCTCCTGCTGTCGCCAACACCACCCCCAGCACCACCATTGACGCTCAGTTCCTCACAGTCAGCAGCTCAGGAGATAGAGAAGGAAAACGTAGAGATAGCAGCGGCAGCAGTAGCGGCAGCGGTGGAAGCACAGTAGGAAGCTCGCCCACGGCCTCTTCTGTCATTGATGGCACGCTCTCGCCCTTAGAGAGACTGGCTCTGCTCTCGCCGTCGGGCGAAGTCACACTTTGCCAGTTGCCCAGCGTGCCGACGGACCAGCTGGCAAGGTGTCACTTCTTGTCTAACTTCATCCTCGTGCCTCGGCAAGGTTCCACAAGGGGTTTTATGGATTATTTGCTGCCGTTGATACAAAAGGAACGGAGTAGCAGCCACTTTCAGTGTGCTTTCAACGCCTGCTCGCTTGCACATCTCGGGAACAGAGTGAGGAGCGAAGCAAAGGATCTACCAAACCTGGCGCTGAACGAGTACACCAAGGCACTCGCCACGACGCATACGGCATTACAAGACCCGGTTCTGTCCGAGACGGATGGCACGCTGGCGGCTGTACTGCTTTTAGGGCTTTACGAAGTGAGTTACAGAGTCCTCTGATCGTTTTAGCTGTTCTTCTTTGCTTTTCTCTGGTTGAAACCAATCAAGGAGATGGCGATTTTTTCTCCTTATTTCCTAGCACCCAATTACGCTTTCCATTCGTACTGACAAGCAACCGCACAGAACATCACAGCAACCGAAATGGGTGTCTTTTCCTGGGGCTCACATATCGAAGGCGCCATCTCGCTCGTCAAAACCCGCGGCCGCAAACAGCTCCGCACCAAAACCGGCCTCCTCCTCTTCATCGCGGTACGCACCCAAATGGCAATCCATACAGTCGCCTCGGGCAAAGCACCCATCATGGACGCCGACTGGTGGATGTCCGACGCCGTCAAGGACACCATCTCGGCCGAGTGCCAGCACATACACATCAAGACCGGCGAGCTGGCCGCTAAGGTCACGCAGCTGCTTGGCAGCGCTAACGCCAGCAGCAGGACCATGATGGCCCGCACGCCTGACAACATGGAGCTCATGCGGGAGCTTATCAAGCGTGCTCAGGTGCTCGACGCAGAGTGCATCCGCTGGATGAAGAAGGTGCCTGATGGGTGGCAATGGCGCACCGTGGCGTGGGAGGACAGCGTCCCCGGTGGAGATTTTGCCCGGGCGGAAGTGTTTCCCGGCCGGGTGGATGCGTATGGAGATTTTTACATTGCCAGTGTGTGGAATCTGGCGCGAATATCGCGGCTTGTCCTAGCTTGTGTGGTTGTCCGTTGTGCTGCGTGGGCGTGTAGCCCCGTTGACTACAGGACGACGCCCGAATATGCGACTGCTACGAGGACGTGTGTTGATATGATTACCGATATCATCGCCAGCGTGCCGTACCACTTGGGATGGCATCTCAAACCGGAGCGCAAACACTTGCTGGAAAAACAGCTGAGTGGCTTTGCGTGCGGAGAGGAAGACTCGCTCAAGGGCCTCGCTGGATATTTTTTAACCTGGCCGCTTGGTTGTATTCAAGCACAGGACTACACAACGGACTCGCAGAGACAATGGATTAAGGGTCGGTTAAAGTACATTGCGGACGAAATGGGTGTCAAATATGCCCACATTATTTGCAAAGTAAGTGCCGCACTCATCCGTCCACGGCTTTTCTCTGCGCCCCCACAAGCTGTCATCTCCCCTATACGGCTGTACTAAAATGCGAATAACACGTAGCTCAATGTGCGTATTCCATCCATGCTTATACGCAAAGACACCATGAACCCTAAGACTCTGCCAACCTTGACGACACGCTGTACACCGCCGACGACAAACTACACCATGGATCCACTGCAGCAGCACGATTTTATGCTGCAATCGCCTCAGGAGTATAGGAGCAGAAATCTGCTGCACGGCGCATCAACTAGTGCTGGGCCAGGAGTTGACCATAGAACTAAAAGCTGGCTCAGCGTCTGAATTTGGGGGAACCAGAGACCTGGAGTCTTCCAACCACGCCAAAGATCGCATTCTTGACAATCGGAGTTTGTTCGAGAGATTTTGCCTCGTCACATATCAATCCATCTTTCAGTTCTGGGCCACGCTGCACTTCTACCACAACGCGGCGTGCGGTCAAGACAAAGGCGCAGGGAGCCCACCTGGTCCGAGAATGCAGGAGCAAGTGTCGGTTGTGCCATGGTGGCAATGCATTTAGAAGCGAGAATATAGCGGTTGCAGTTTTGTGCATTGAAAACATTCTCATATCATTGTAGTTCGTGTGATTGTGATGTTGTAACAGCAAAATACTAACGCATCGCCAGTTTGGCCCCGGATGATGTCAAACAGGTAGGGATCAATGGGATAACCGGGGTATCGTCGTCGCGAGGGCGCAAGGAGAGAGAGCTGGATCCGACTTTGACAGTCAACCATAACCGTAAACCAGTGTCTGGTATATTTCATTTAAAACATGAAAATGGAATAGAATGCCCACAAGTGGGAGATGTGACTGCCCTGTCTCAAAGACTCACAGATATCACTTGTGCTTCTTCCCGGTTGCTGCTGCGCTCTTGTTGGAGCTCAGATTCCAGGCATTGACGAGATATCGCTGGGTGGCATCGACCTCGTTCTCGTGCTTGACGTGCTTGACGCCGACTTTAACACCGTCCTTGGTGAAAACGACGTGTTTCTTGCCCATGCGCTCCGAGATGGTGCCTTGCATTCTGTTGACGCTAAGGTATATCTGGTATCCAATCCATGCGCATGCACCAAGCACTGCGAAGAAGATGATGAGGGGGAGGAGTTGCCTACAGCGGCGCATGTCAGCATCCTGGGTTTCCAGCTCCGCGACCCCACAGGCATAGCCGAGGAGCATTGATGGGAATGCTTGCGCAACGAATATGCATACCTGATAACAGAAGGCTGTGGCGCTGCCTTGTCCCAAGCCATTATGAAGTATAATCGTTGTGGTTGCCTTGATCGTCTTGGTACAAGAGAGCTATCGAATCGGAGACGGCTCGTCAAACGGACAAGCAGAGGAGGCTGTTCGTGCTCCGGGGTTGTGAATCGTCCAAAATGCGCACGGTGATTCACTGGAAGGACGTTGGCGAAGCCTCCAGAGATGTGATTGGATATGAAGGTTCTCGCCTTCAGTTTGGACTGGCAGCTGGTCTGTTTGAGGACTGATTTGATGCTGGTAAGGACAAGGACGACGAAGAGGTTTGGCAGGAACGGGATAGAGGACGGGAAAACTTGGGAAGGAGTACGGCACAGTCATTGTTTGGCAGGACGACCCTAATATTGTAATAACGCGCGGTGATGGCTGATACTGTCTTGGCTCCCGCTAGCGGGTGTGTTAGTGGGCTCCAAAACCCAGAGAAGCCCCAGCAGGAGGCCCGGTCCGCGGCGTGCTGTCCCTTGCAAGCTGACTTAGACGCTGCAGAGTCTCAAGAGACCGCACCCAGGCGCCCATCGATGCTAGCGTCATCCTCTACCAACGCTCAAGTTGCATTGGATGGTCCTGATGCAAGCTGGCAGTACAAACGCGTATTGCTATAGCGGGAGTAGAGCGCTGTAGCTCCCCACCATGAGCGCCCAGGCACTCACGCTGAGGCCACCCACCCACCAGCCAGTTCAACCCAGCCCGCCAACGCTGCAGAACATGACTTCAGAGGGCGTCTGCAGTTTGGGTTTGACGTGCAGCAGAGGCTCAGCCAAGTCCAATATTGGGCTGTGCTAGCGGTGCCCGTAGTAAACCCACCGCCGTCGCGCTGAGGTGCTTGTGCCAGGTTGAGGACAATGTCGCTCGAGCCGGTCGCTATGTCTCAAGCCAATGGCTCCAGGCCCTTCCTGCACAGAATCCTCCCGAGTCCCACGAGAACGCCCACTCTATATCCAATGCAATGACTAAGGTGAGGGCTGCCAAGGCTATGATTATTTGTGCTTGGGTGACCTTGGTCTGGTCTGCGCTTTCGCAGGTCGCAGGATGGCAGGCGTAAGATAGCGCCTAGGGGAGTCTGACAGGACAAGGCAGGCACGCTGAATCCAGGCGCCCCCGGCTCTTCTCACGTGATACTGCCCGGTCTTTGCCAGTACCTTAAGACCCAGGCAAGGCTCAATGTACCAAGGTACCTGCCTAGCTGCCCTCTCCCAAAGCGGATGACGAAACATGCCAGCAAGCCAGCTATGCACTATCGCCGGGCTGCCTAACACAGCCAGACTGCAACAAGCCCTGGAGCTTCTGGGGCCAGGCACGACGGGGGCTTACCTGTCTTCTTTTTGGACGCCTCACCCACCCTAGCCAGCACCAATTGCCAAGCTGAGGCTGCACTTTCCACTCTCTTGTCGCCTACTTTCACTTCACGGCACAAGGGCAAGGCCAGCTTGTCATCGCCACCCCAGAAAAAGCACCCGCTCAGTCAGTCGGTAGTCCCAGCCAGCAGCGATTCCAGAGCTCCCCACACGCTCCCTCGATATCCTCAACCACACGCCCGCTCTTAACAACACGTCAATCAACCGCGACCAGCATTCAAGGAGTCGGTCGAACGCGCATCTCACCGTGCTTCCGTCTCCCCTCACTATCTGTGCCGCCAAGACCGCTGGCGCCCACCAGCTGCGACCGAGCATCCTCAAAAGCTGAGCACGGTAGTCTCCCTGCGACATCATGTCTGCACCCCAGGACTACGGTCAAGGCCAGCCTGGCTTCCAGCAGCCCTACGATGGACAGGCCTACGACAATCCCGCTGCCTCACCACCGCCAGGAGCTCAACAGGGTGCCGATACCGGGCCCAAAAAAAAGAAGAGAGCATACGCTGCTGGCGCATTTGATGTGGGTAGTGGTGGCAATGCTGCCGTAGGAGGTCAGCCACCAGCTGGAGGCCAATTCGGCGCGCCGCAACCTGCTGCACTTGGCGGATATGGTGAATATCCAGGTCAAGAGCAGCAGCCCGCTGCTGCCGGCTATCCTGGCGCGCAGCCGTTTGCACCTGTTGCTGGACCTGGATATCCTCAGCCTGACTATGGCGCTCCTGCGCCTGGCGTCGCTGGCATCACGCAGGGCATGTCCAACATGCAAATGGGCGGAGGCCAGTCCATGCCTCAGCAACAGCAGGCTCCGGCTCGTGCTGGACCTTTGAACCAACTGTATCCTACAGACCTGCTCAGCCAACCCTTCAATGTCTCGGAATTGGATCTGCCACCACCACCCATCATCCTTCCTCCCAACGTAAGTCTGCAATGTCAAGGTCCAGGTCCCAGCTCTCGTCAAGTAGCTAACTAAGTGACAGTCGAGCTGTACCCCTTCCGAGGAAGCAAATTGCCCTCCAAAATATGTTCGATCCACCCTCAACGCCGTGCCGACGACACACTCCCTTCTCAAAAAGTCCAAGCTTCCGTTTGCGCTCGTTATTCAGCCATATGCCTCCCTACACGACATGGACGATCCCGTTCCCGTGATTCAGGATCAGGTTATCTCAAGATGTCGGCGGTGCCGCTCGTATATCAATCCATATGTGACCTTCCTCGACCATGGACATAGGTGGAGGTGCAACATGTGCAATCTTTCCAATGACGTTCCACAAGCCTTCGACTGGGATGCCGCAGCTCAGAAGAGTGTTGACCGGTGGCAGCGGGCTGAGCTTAACCATTCAGTGGTTGAATTCGTGGCTCCCCAAGAATACATGGTGCGGCCACCTCAACCTCTGGTCTACCTCTTCCTGTTCGATGTGAGCTATGCCGCTGTCTCAACCGGACTCCTGGCCACGAGCGCGCGGACAATCCTGGATAGTCTGAATAGGATACCCAATGCCGATAGACGTACTCGTCTGGGTTTCATCGCGGTTGACTCGAGCTTGCACTACTTCTCTATACCAAAGGACGCGGACGAAAATGCCGAGACAAACATGCTGGTTATCAGCGATCTGGACGAACCATTCCTGCCGGTGCCCACGGACCTTCTGGTACCTCTGAGCGAATCCCGCCAAAGCATTGAAAGCTTCCTGTCTAAGCTTCCAGACATGTTCATCAACAACCAGAACAACGGGTCATGCATGGGATCTGCTTTGAGAGCTGGTCACAAGCTTATCTCGCCCGTCGGAGGAAAGATCGTGGTTTTGACCGCCTCGTTGCCGAATCTGGGTTACGGGAAGCTCGACATGAGAGAAGACAAGAAGCTTTTGGGCACATCCAAGGAAAACAACCTTCTTCAGACAGCAAACGGCTTCTACAAGAGCTTTGCCGTGGAATGCTCCAAAAATCAAGTGTCGATCGATATGTTCCTTTTCAGCTCTCAGTATCAGGACGTTGCTTCTTTGAGTAATTTGCCCCGTTACACTGGTGGTCAGACTTGGTTCTACCCTGGCTGGAATGCTGGGCGACCGGAAGATGCGATCAAGTTCGCGTCGGAATTTAGTGACTTTTTGTCTTCAGAAATCGGTCTGGAGGCTGTGCTGAGAGTACGCGCCACAACTGGTCTGAGAATGAACACCTTTTATGGCAACTTTTTCAACCGGAGCTCCGACCTCTGCGCGTTCCCTGCCTTCCCCCGCGATCAGTGCTATGTGGTCGAGGTCGCCATCGATGAAAGTCTTACTAAGAGTATGATTTGCATGCAGACGGCTGTCCTTCACACTACGTGCAATGGCGAGCGAAGAATCCGGGTCATGACCCTTGCACTGCCCACCACGCAGAGCCTGGCGGACGTCTATGCTTCTGCTGATCAGTGTGCCATCACTACCTATTTTAGTCACAAGGCAGTGGAGAAGGCACTCAGCGGTGGTCTGGATGCGGCCCGCGACTCGTTGCAGTCCAAGATTGTTGAGGTACTTCAAACGTTTAGAAAGGAACTCGCTGGCGGAAGCATGGGTGGTGGTCTTCAGTTCCCCGCCAACTTGCGCGGCTTGCCTGCCTTGTTCCTTGGTCTCATCAAACACGTGGGTCTGCGCAAGTCGGCTCAAATCCCCTCGGATCTGCGATCTGCAGCGCTCTGCTTGCTGTCCACGCTACCTCTACCTTTGCTGATGCAGTACATTTACCCAAAGATGTACTCGCTCCACGACATGCCGGATCTTGCTGGCATGCCGGATCCCGAGACGAGTCAAATCGTACTGCCACCGCCTCTGAATTTGTCTTCTGAGCGCTTTGTCTCGTACGGATTGTACCTCATTGATGATGGCCAGACACAATTTTTGTGGGTTGGTCGCGATACAGTGCCTGCCTTGCTGCAAGATGTCTTTGGGGTCGCCGACAGAACACAGCTTCACGTGGGCAAGGGCACCGTGCCAGAGCTGGACAATGACTTCAACGAACGCATCCGGGCAGTCATTCAGAAGAGCAGGGATTACAAGTCGAAGGGCGTGGGTAGCATTATCCTGCCGCACTTGTACATTGTGCGTGAGGACGGCGAGCCAAGTCTGAAGCTATGGGCCCAGACATTGTTGGTGGAAGACCGGGCGGATCAGGGTATGAGCTTTGCGCAATGGATGGGAGTGCTGAGAGAAAAGGTAGGTATCTAACTGTGGTCTCTGGTCTGTAAGAGCTTCAGTGCTAACGAGGTTATACCTAGGTCGTTCAGTAATTCAAACAGGAGTTGTGTGCTCTTGTAGGCATCTTAATTGTATAGACGTTCCAAATGCGCTAAGCAACTCAATAAAATAAGCATTCTATATACAGCGGCTCTTGTGTTTCCCTTCTTAAAAGACACAACTCGTATCCACACACACACAAGAAAAACAAAAAAAGAAGAAAAAAAGGCCTAATTGACTAACTGTTGCACAATGGTTAGGTATTGATGTCATTGAACTGGAGGTTCCTATGGTGCTCAATATTGTTATAAGACAATTCAGACTTTAGATAGCAACGATACGTACTTTGTGTGCGAGATTGGTCATGTCTCTTATTGTTTTTCAACTCATGTGTGTGTGTGTACGTGTGTGTCATCGTCTTATCATTGTTATAAAAGAAAGCCAGGAGGCCATATAATAAACCCAAACCCGATATCTAGACCCGCCAATTCAACCGGACTGTCATTACATATAGCTACAAACCCAAAAATAAATTACTACATGTGCCTCTGGCACTTACACAATCCCGGTTTTCGCCTTTTCCTTTCTTCCGTGCCTTGCAGGACGAGAGCGGTCCTGGCCCAGGCCAATGGCGGCCACTTGCGGCGGCCCAATTCACTGGCAGGCCTGAGAATGACTTGTGATGACCTCATTCGCAGGCCCTAGTCGCGGACCCAAAACAGAGATGTTGACAATAATAGCTCAATCGATTTTTCCTTCTAGAGGATTTTACAGGATACAATACGTAGCAATGTTTTTTCTCTTTACGGCATGGCAATCCGGCAGACTGATTGGCGAACATTGTACGTATATAAGTCTTCCAAAGTTCTGACTACATGTGCTTGAGAACACAACCTCTTGGAGAATTTCGGAACGAACCGAGATATTTTAATAGTAGTATCTACTTATGCCTTCTTAATTACTGGTGCATCACCAGCAGACACGCTGTTGTTAAGATTATTATATATTTTGTATAATTTCTAAGTTTTGACCATGAGACCGTTTGCGGCTGTCGCCCAATCGAAGTGGGCAAGGCTTCCAATTTTCACCGTCTTCTCAGCCTTGCATAAAGATGGGTACGTATGACAGTTGATCATAGATCTACTTATTACGAGTTGGCCACTGGCTGGCTGAATAATGTGTCAACCAATATTTGAATACTTGCCCACAAAATCACATCGAGTAGGTATCTGTGTAGTCAAAGTATCCCTATGGGAAGGAGTTCCAATTCCCCCATGAAACAAATGGCATGCAAAATCAAACTAAGACCGGAACCCGACTTGGGAAACCATTGGCAAATAGCCCCATGTGGAACAAAGAAAACAGAGGGCGGGCGCCTAGGGTGAGATGCTGCTTGGTCGGCGGCAGTGTGCTTTAGGTAGTGTGCTTACTTGAGTTGGTTCTCTTCTAGTGCGTTTGTGTTTGTGTGTGTGTGTGTTGTGTGTGTGCTCAGTAGTTGCATGTTTGTGATGAGTCGACCCCGATGTACGTAAAGAGGATGGTTAATACGAAGGAAGGGGAAAAGAGGAGTTCAATGGTCGGATGTGACAGGTAGTTGCAGGCTTCTCCAAGCCCTTGAGTCCTTCAACGTGAATTCTACAGTAAAGCGATAAGCCCAAGCACTCGCGAGAGCCAGCAGGAGGAAGCCTTACTTAACGCTCGTAGGGGTAGTCAGCATCCTCTCGTTGATGTGATGAGGATCTCCTAATGTTACAATGAGGCGCGGACAGTGAGCAGAGTAGGCTCAACAAAAAGGGCCCAGGTGGTGGCCCTGATGAGTCCTGAAATAGGTGTCCTAAGGCTCTGTAGTGACAGCCTAGCCAGGTTGTTGGCCCTGTAAGAGAGAGACAGACCAAAAAATCTCCGGATCTCACTTCCACGCCATGGGCTTGTTCCCAACGCTTACTATGGCAGTAACCCGTGGGTCCTTTGATAATTTGTGTACAGCAGTGATTACCAGCAGGAATAGACTTTGTCAGGCCGGAGACTTGGACCGGGACCAGGACCGGGACCATGACAGGGACCTGGATTATGAATCTGAACCTGAATCTGAATCGGGAATGAGGACCTGGATTGGGACCTGACTGCGCCCGGCTGAAGTCAAGCCGTTCTTTACCTGGTGTTTTGGACCCCTGGCTAGAGTGAAGTGAGTGACACGCTAAGGGAACGAAACCAGAGGTTATTAAGAAGACGTGAGGCCGCCGTGCTGCTGCCATTTGTTGAAGGAAGTCCTCTACCTACCCACATGCCGTTGTGCATATTTGCCTTCTTTGCATCTCCTTATCAGGTTTGTTCTTGAGACTGTATCGGCTCTCGACATCCCTGCCGGTTGTTTTTCTCTCTGCTCAAAGGTGCGTATCTTCTGGTGGTGTGATTGTCACGGTCCTGTCAGTCCGTCACCATTATCACCCGTTGAAAGATGGACGACATTGCGCCCGGAATCCCATTTCCCAGGCCGTATCCAGGCCTATGGCCGGCGTGATCCAAGCTGCCACTGGCTTCACTAGCGAGTGGCTAGCTCTGGACCTGCTGGGGGGTAGATTCGTTAGGCCTCGTCAGGCCTCGTGCTCAGGTGCTAGGTGCTGCAGCAATACGGCAACGCACTTGCAAAGCAGGACAAAAGCCATGCCCCTCGGCCCGCAGCCCTGATACAAGCGCCCCCCCTCCGGTATTTGCGGGTATCACGGGCGATCAACGCACGCGCCCCAGACGAGTTGACACGCCTCTTTACCATGAATACACTTTGTTGTTTTGGCACTTGCTGACTGGACTGGCTAACAGTTGCTTCCCCAGCGAGCGATACTGCAAACGGCCAACCGCCACACAGTCCCATCTTGCTTCGAGATTCTTGACAGAAGACTGGACATCGTCCGGACTTTTTCGAGGTCTGCTCATCGATCTCCCGATAGTCCAGACACGCTGCAATTGTGAGCTGCCACCCCCTCTACACCCCTGCACCCCTCTTCCCCCAAACCCTCTCCAAGGTCAGGGTTCCCTGCCCCGCTCCCGTGCCAGAGTGCTTTTGAGTACTGGTCCCCTGCGTCCCGGGCTTGGGGCTTGGGGCCTGGGGCCTTTGGGGTCCACTGGGGCCCAAGCGGTTCAGTGCTCAAGAGCTTGACGAGCAAGGCCCGTTCCAAGAGTCAGCCAGCCTGCCCCTGTCCACTGCCCTGGACCTGTTTCAGCACTCTGCCACTGATGTCCCTATCTGGCTGGGCCTTGATGTTGCCCGCAAAGAAAGACCTCGTCATCCTCACTCTCAGCCTCTGAGCTGGCAAGTAACAAGACAAGAAAACAACCATAAATCATAACAAGACCCAGCACAATGCAAACCTGGCTGCTGACACCTGCTCCGTTCCCCCCTCTCCTAGACTGCAGACCAGTGAGCGAGCAACGAGGCCCAACCAACCAATATTGCAAACCAACCTTGCCAACCAGGAACCTAGCCCTCCAATACTCGTGCTCTCCTGCCACCAGCATTGGCTTCACCCCACCTTCTGTTCGCGGCTAGCCATTGCACCCCCCCCACCTACCACAAGACCTACCACAGTACCTTACCCACTGCTTCCCACGCCTGCCACTCAACTCGCCTTCTTTCTCAGCTGCTTCTTCCTGGTCGCCAATACCTCTGCCCAACGGTAAATCAACAACGATACCAGCAACATCGTTTGCTGTCATCTTGTAAGTGCGCGCTTCGAACAAGATTGCTTGCCGATCACAAGCCTCATCTCTTCCCGTCCGCCAACATCCACCATCTTGTGCAACAATTCATTTGAACAACCGCCTCTCTATCTCGCGCGGACAGCCCCAGCTGACCACAAGTCTTCCTCACTCTCAGGTCGATACATTGAGTTATAGTACATATTGCATAACTCGTCTGCGCGTCTGCGATTTCGCTTCACTCAGCGCCTTCTCCCCCGCCTCGCCTTGAGTGTCCTCAGCCTCGCGATCTCTGCCTCTTTTGCGCGCGCGCCCACGACAGCACGTCCGCAAAACCACAAACACTGCAGTTGTCCTGCGAGCTCACGGTTCATCTGTACAACTCTTTTTTTATCAGTCTGCGTGTGCCATCACGAGGAAATACCTTCAGCAGTCAAAATGTCTCGAGCTCAGGCCCCCAACCCGACGGGTTCTCGCAAGATCTCGTTCAACGTGAGCGAGCAATATGACATTCAAGATGTCGTTGGAGAAGGTGCTTACGGTGTGGTTTGGTGAGTCTTGCGAGAATAAACTTGCGCCAAATAACACAAGATCACAGTGACTAACGCTCATGGGTCTCTTTAGCTCAGCGATACACAAGCCGTCTGGCCAAAAGGTCGCCATCAAGAAGATCACTCCCTTCGACCACTCCATGTTCTGCCTGCGTACGCTTCGCGAGATGAAGCTTCTGCGTTACTTCAACCACGAAAACATCATCAGCATTCTTGACATTCAGAAACCAAGAAGTTACGAGACCTTTCAGGAGGTCTACCTAATCCAGGTACGTTCAGTCACCCATTGTCATCCCCTTCTCACCATAGCTCATTCCACCTCAGACGCTAATCAATGTCTCGCACAATCTAGGAGCTGATGGAAACCGACATGCACCGCGTCATCCGCACACAAGACCTTTCCGACGATCATTGCCAATACTTCATTTACCAGACTCTGCGTGCCTTGAAGGCTATGCACTCTGCAAACGTTCTTCACCGTGATCTCAAGCCCTCAAACCTCCTCCTGAACGCCAACTGCGATCTGAAGGTGTGCGATTTCGGTCTGGCCCGCTCTGCTGCTTCGCAGGAGGACAACTCTGGTTTCATGACCGAATACGTTGCCACTCGGTGGTACAGAGCTCCAGAGATCATGTTGACCTTCAAAGAGTACACCAAAGCCATCGATGTGTGGTCGGTGGGCTGCATCTTGGCAGAAATGCTTAGCGGCAAGCCTCTCTTCCCTGGCAAGGACTGTACGTACTCTCCGAACAGCAAATAAGACGAAACCATGTATGCCACGGAAGCTAATGAGAAATCCAGACCACCACCAATTGACCCTCATCCTCGATGTTCTCGGCACACCAACCATGGAGGATTATTACGGAATCAAGTCCCGCCGTGCTCGCGAGTACATCCGCTCGCTGCCCTTCAAGAAGAAGGTTCCTTTCAAGACCCTCTTCCCTAAAACGTCTGAGCTCGCCCTGGATCTCCTCGAGAAGCTGCTGGCCTTCAACCCCGTCAAGCGCATTACAGTTGAAGAGGCGCTGAAGCACCCCTACCTTGAGCCTTACCACGACCCCGAGGACGAGCCCACTGCTCCCCCGATCCCTGAGGAATTCTTCGACTTCGACAAGCACAAGGACAACTTGAGCAAGGAGCAATTGAAGCAGCTGATTTACCAGGAGATTATGCGGTGAGCGGGCGTACCATGGGCAAGTTGTTGATTTGCTTGGCGGACAGCGCCGGGCCACGCGGCGTTACATACTCTAGCAATAGTCCGACAATACTGTTTGGAAATGAAAGGCATAATTGTTTTTGGCAATTGTGGCAAATGGATAACGAAGAAAGCTGGGCTCTATACCATGGTAGCGATAAGTTGGACGAGACGAACGGATTTGCATGAAGTACTCGGAAGGGAGCGGCGAGTACACACACGGTGATGGCTGAATGGGCATGGCGGCAAGATGCACTGCATTAGCACAGAGACCCTTCGACGCTAATTATTTTCAAGATTTCGCCTCTGGTTTTTTTTTTCGGTGTTGGTTTTTAACATGATTTCGACAGTGGCGGTGCACGAGGAAGAACAGACAGGAGACGGGAGAATGGGGAGATACGAGCCAGTTGATGGCCTTGATTGTGATACTAGGAATAAATTTCAATGAGAATTCTTTTACTTTTTATTCGTCGGCTTTTACTTTTACGTTGGCTCCATATGATTTGCTTGCCTCGAATGCTGATATAGGTGCGAATTCGAAGAGCGGTTTCCTTTTTGTTGTTTCCATTTTCTATATCTCGGTCGTCTCCTTCAAGAATGTACAACAAGCAACGCAACGTAAAACAACTCACTTTAACGTGTACTGACGTTTACCATGATGGTCGACTACGAGCACGGCAAGGGCAAACCATTCCCCTCTAAGCAGATTCATTATAAGTACTTCGAAGCCAAAAAAAAGAGGGGAAAAAATGGAACAGGAGTATACTATGACATAACCAAATTGAACTCCGCAGCTATTCCGCTCCGACATACCTAGCAAAAATGCAAGTGTATTGTATAACAAAGGGTCTATATCAAAACCATAAATACCTTTCCTCATTGATATTGCTGTCCTTCACCTAGGCCTTCATCTTCACCAATCCTTACAAATGACTGGGATTGTGGCGCGGGATCTCTCATCGTCCTGCTGGTCACGGCACCTGCTGTTGACTTATGACAGATGATCGAGGTTAGTTACGACTCTATACCCCATCCAGAAAGTCTAATTCTCCAGCTAGGCCTTATATCGTGCTTGCTCGAGTCTCTCCAATGCATTCTGGTATCACAGGTCCAAGCGATCCGATTGTTTCTTTGCCCACCAGAACTGCATCACCGCACTCCACCGCCATTTCCAATCAACCACAGCTCGACGCCAAGTATGCCAAACTTGATCCCTTCGTCACTGAGTGGCTCGTTTCCGAACGTCAAACAACGCGCGCTGATGCCCTTTTCAAGCGAGTCATTGAGCCAAAGCCCATAATGTCCATCGCCGGCGCCTACTGATAGGTAATGCTGCTCGCAGTATATGTAGAACTCGTTTTCACCGCTATATGGGAACGCTTTGAAACGGATCGAAGGCCCTATTGAGGATGGGGCAGGGCTCGCTGTTCGGGAGATGCTCGGAGAGGCACGAGATGAGTGTGTCGAGAATGGCATATGCGGTGAAGCAGGAGGAGGTAAAGAAGCAGGATAAGGCGGCGGCGGGGCCAGCGCTGGGCTGTGTGTTCGTGAGCGAGGTGGAGGAGTTGGTGTAGATGATGACTTTAGATGAGCTGCTGTTTGCGCAGGCGGGTCTTCCGAAAAGTCGATGAGGTCTTCCTCTACTGGTTGGCTACGCGCTGTCGCCGTCGGCTGGGCGGGTGGTGGTGCACGAGGGAACGAGGACCGTGTCGGGCTGACGATGGTGGTGACACGGGCTGCGTTGTAGTTGGTTGTGTCTTCGGAGGGCGGTGGAGGTAGCGCTGCGAGGAGGGAAGCGCGCCATAGGAAGCATTCGCCATTGCCAAAGTAGTGCGGCTGTGGCTTGGGCGGGTCGGAGAGGTAGGCGCCAAATAGCTATATTGCTGGATAAGCGTATGTTGCTAGCCAAAGGGGAATGATTCGCAATAGTGTTAAATATAGGGTTCTTCACTCACGCCTCCTTCATTGTCCTTCACAACTAGTACGAAACTTGCTCTCTGGCCCTCATAGCAGCTGGACTTTTGGTATAGGGTGCCGAGACTGGCGCCATCTTGATCCAGACTGTACACAAGATTCCATGCGTCTTCCAGACGCTGGCGCTCTGGAATCAAGGTGCGTATCTCTTCGGCGACCGCAGGCGTAAGCAGTCTGGCCGAGCCAGTTGTATCCTCTCTGAAGCCCCTGAGCTCGAGTGGCTCGAGAGGCGGCGGCCGCAGGGGCGATGGGGAGCGGTTGTAGTTCATGGGGGGCGTGAAGACGCCGCTGACGCCGTTGCCTTGGAGGGCTGCTGGTGGCGCAGGGCCTGAGTATGTGCGCGAGGGAATCGGATGCGGGTTGTGCACGCCGGTCATGTCGCTGAAACGACGCACGAGTCCGCCAAAGCCGGCTGCCAGGCCTGTTATAGACGAGTGAAGGTAGGAAGGGACGGCTGAAGCGTCGTCGTGCGAGGAGGAGGAAGCGGGACTGGCGTTGCCCGGCGTAGAATGGGAGGATGCGTGGGCGTCGTCTGAGACGAGCCGGTGCTGGGCGGGTCTGCCATGGTCGTGGTATGCCATGATTGGCGTTCGTGGATGTCGATCCGGTTCGAGGGGTCCCAAGTCGTTGTCTCGCGAGGGCTAGAGAGCCGGTCTGCTAGCCTGGTATTTTGTAGTTGTTGAAGCGTCTCTTAGGATCAAATCGGGGCGCTCGACAGTGCGGATCGTTGCCACGACAGCGTCTAGCGAAGGAGCAGCTGGGTCTGTTTCTCACATCACGTCACGTCGTTGATGGTCGTAGGTATAGAGGCAGAGCAAAGGCAGTAAACAAACAGACTGTGGAGAAGTGGTAAAGGCTCGCAAAGACAAATTGACAAGAGGAGGAGGCAGAGCGGAGGGCCCGTCACAACGACAGAATGCTCATGCTGCTGGCATGCTCGCTTGTGTGGCCCTGAGAGGCTCAAGACGGGTTGAAGAGCAGAAAGGCAGGCAGGCCAGGCCTTCTCGATTCGCAAGTGGGCTTCTAATTCTGGACTCACAGGCTGACTGCGATTGAGTGGTGGAGTGTTCCAAGCCTGCAGCGTGGCCTGCCTGGCGGCCAAAGGCTGCGCCTGAGCCTATGACGTCCCCGCCTGCACGCTGGGCGTCATGTTTCGCCGTTAGGGGGTGTTGGGGGGGGAGGGAGGCACATTACCAGGGCTGGCCGCTGTTAAGTCAGCGTCCAACTGTCGTCCGCCCCAGTTTGCCCCAGGTACAAACCAACCACTGGTATGCTGACAACATGGATGCGTTCTATCAAAAAGTTATCTTGCGAGGACCTCTCAGCAAGAATTACAATAAGAATACCAACAAATTGCGCAACTATAATTGCGCCATGAACTGCTTGATGCCTTCTAGCACGCCCTCAGGGCTTGGCCTCTCCGCGCACACATCTGGCTCAAAATCGAATGTCTTCTTGAGATAGTCTCGCGTGGTGGGACCAATGGTGGCCACGAACCTTGTGCGGTCTTGGCTCGCTGGCTTTGCCTTGCCTGTGGTTTCGTCGAGCAATCCAAGTCCTCTCAGCATGGCGTCGCATCCTGTAGGAGAAAAGACGACGACCCATGCAACTGATCTTGCATGGCTTTCGTCCAAGCGCTTCTCGAAGTCTTGCGCAAACGATTCCATCACGACGGTGCCATACACGACCACCTCTTCCACCTCGATCTGCTTCTCCTTGGGTAACTGAGGATTCATGAGCGTCTTGGGGATGACATCCCTTCTCTGCTCTCCGACCATGAAGAGCAATGCTGGATTTCGATTGGGGCGGTCCGAATACCAGCCAGCGTAGTGGTCGAGGATGAAATGCGCCAGGCTATCGCCATTGCCAGTATGCTCGCCAAAAACCTGGAGAGCTGGTTCCGAGGGCACAGCACGCAGAGCTCGAGTAGTAGCTGGACCAACGCTGTACACTGGCACATCATTCAGATGCGGCCATTGCTTATCACCACGACCTTGGCATATCATTCCTCATCAGCCTTTTCGTCACGAGGAGAGGAGAGGAGAGGCGAATGCTGATTGGCTCCTCACCTTGTCCATCCTGCACGATCTGGGTGAAGGCCTCGACTGCTCTCTGAGAGGTAAAGATGAAGCCGCCAAACACGGCGTCTAATTGTCTGCTAATCTTTCTCGATTGGAGAAGGGCTCCGACTTTGCTGAGGCCGTCTTTTTGAAATCTGTGCTCCAGCACGGGTACGAAGGTGGGCTCGAAGCGAAGTCCATTGTGCGGCTGCGAAAAGATGTCTTCGTAGCTGTCGCCCGGCGATGACTTGGTCTTGAGGAGCAGAACGGGGATTGTCCGATCGGCAGTGCTTTGCATCGAAGAGCTCATTGTGCTGTTTGATGCTGAAGTCGGGTAAAAAGCTGCACGGTACTTGTACCTGACGTTGACGAACCGCAAGATGGACAGTTCGCTAAATATGGATGCAGCCACTGTTTTTGACAAAAGGGCTAGGGTAATTTCAACAGCACTGCAAGCCCAGAATGGAAGCTGCCGCTGCGGCTCTGTAAAGTAGTGGCGCAACCCTGCGGAGCACTATAAGCACAGCGTCTGATGTCACGAAGAACTGACGACAGTAAATTGTTTTAGATCGCGCTAGAATCTCGGCAGCGCGTCTGGGCGCGGCTTCGTCCGCCTGACAAATGATTTCCATATCTTTGCCAACCACTTCTACTGCAATGAGCTGACAACACACCAAGTAAAACTCACCATTTGTCGAAACGAGATTCTCGCGGACAGCACCATCATGGCGGACATATCAAGAGATGTTCAGAATGACACCACGACAGCACTGCCTGGCACAGCGACCAGCGCGCAGTCCACTTTGCCGCCGGGCATGGTCCTGGGCCCTGATGGAAAGCCGTGAGCCATTGCCCATATATGCTGAAACTCATTTTTTGTCTTGACGGCACACGTGTTTTGCTGATGAAAACAAACTTTTTAGCTGTCGATCTTGCACGTCCAAAAGCGCCTTCTCTGCTTGGACAGCACAAGCAAAAACCATGAAGGCGCCCAGCGCTGCTGCGACGACAACAGCGACGTCCACGCCCGCGCCGTCCACGGCCACCACGACAACAGATTGTCCCGCCGACGTCGAGACCCTCGGCCGGAACTCGTGGACACTGCTCCACTCCATAGCAGCCACATATCCCACATCGCCGACCCCAGCCCAACAGGACGACGTCGTGGGCTTCATCAAGCTCTTCTCGAAGCTATACCCGTGTTGGGTCTGCGCCGAAGATTTCAAAACATACATTCGAAAAGATCCTGTCAAGGCCGGTAGCAGAGGCGAGTTTGGAAAATGGTTGTGCGACGCGCACAATCATGTCAACAAGAAGCTAGGCAAGCCTGTCTTTGACTGCTCCAGGTGGGAAGAGCGGTGGAGGACAGGATGGAAAGATGGGAGGTGTGACTGAATAATCTAACTGACCAACCGGCTGAATCTCGCGTGCTCTTGATCTGGTATGGAAACTACGGAGTCATTCCTTTGAGAGCGCAAATGCGCGTACGATGGCTTAAAGACAGCAGAGACAACGAGGCTGCATTTTTCTTTTCCACCCAGGCGTTTAAAGAGGGTTGCTTATACCACATCGGATACACATCACTGCTCATACCAAGGCGCTCAGATACTGGATCTTTCAGACGTGTCAAAAATAGACCTAAACTCAACTCCTTAAAGTACCAAAGCTCGACTGGGCGGCCATTGCGCCAGACGCATTTCATGACGGATGACGGCCGAGACGAGGTGATACCGAGAAGTGGATGCAACGGCCCGATAATTGGGTCCTTCTCACCAGTAACCCAGTTTCCAATATCCACATTCACCATTCCGCATCATTCCGCGTTTTCACGTCGGCCGTCTTTGGCCATGTTCGATCACATTCTAGCGTACGGACTTGACACGTGCAAGATAGAGGACAGCAGTACAGTACGGCTTCTTGGGCCCCATGCGCTCGCTATCTTCCGAAAGAAGTTCTGTCGTTGGCTCACTCGGCCATTTAGTATGAGGCTGATGCACATGTCACGATCCAGTACTTGTTCTCGATCGCAGAGTACTGGAATACTGCCAGCGTGGAGACATGTAGTTCTTATTGCCGCGTCTAACCGACCATATCTTTGTGATGATCTTGTCTCATGGCCTGTCTAGTCTACGAACAGGCCACTTGAGGTTGATATCCTCGGGAAGCCCTCAAGTGAGGCGCCCTGTTGTCCGCATAATTCATGAAGTCATAGGGTATTCTAGAACAGCGTCTTTTTGTATTTAAGTCGTGCTTTCACATCGACCACAAGCCTCCTGAGCCTTTCTCATGTATAGCATCACTGCCCTTGTCTTCTTCTGTATGATCGGTCGAGCTGTGTCCAGTCTCAACTTGACTTGTAACCAGCAAGAAACATCGCATGTACCTGCTCAATTATATATTTATTTATATATACACTCACTGAGCCAAAGACTTTCTGGCCATGGGCTCTATCGACTACAGATTTGAGAGGCTAGAGCAGCCCGTCGACGTTGCCGAATATCTGTTTAGAAGATTATACGAGGTTGGCATTCGGTCTATCCATGGTCTGCCTGGAGATTATAACTTGCTGTCCCTCGACTACATTCCAAAAGCCGGTCTCAAGTGGGTGGGTAATGTCAATGAACTAAATGCCGGTGAGCTCATCGCCCTCCATCCCAAATTTGACCAAGAAGTTGCCCTCTCATACTGACTTTTCTTCTTTTAGCATATGCCGCAGACGGATATGCTCGGGTAAAGGGCATCTCAGCCCTCGTGACGACCTTTGGCGTGGGAGAACTCAGCGCTCTGAACGGAATAGCCGGTGCCTACGCAGAACAAGTACCTCTGGTTCACATTGTGGGCTGTCCGTCCACCACATCCGAGAAGAATGGGCTGTTGCTCCACCACACTCTCGGCAACGGCGACTACAACGTCTTCAAGAACATGTACGCCCAAATCTCCTGCTATGTTGCCAAGCTCGATCGACCCAACGAGATCGCAGACGAGATCGACCATGCCATTCGCGAGTGCTGGCTCCGCAGTAGGCCAGTGTATATCATGGTGCCTTCCGACATGGTCACGGAGCAAGTGGAGGGGGCGCGGCTTAAGACGCCGCTGGACCTCTCTGAGCCCGCCAATGACTCTGCCAAGGAGGATTATGTGGTCGATGTAGTGTTGAAGCAGCTGTATGCGGCCAAAAGCCCCGTAATGCTTGTTGATGCGTGTGCTATCCGCCATCGCTGCTTGGACGAGGTCAACGACATGCTGGAAAAGACGAATCTTCCGGTGTTTGTTGCGCCTATGGGTAAAGGGGCTGTGAGCGAGCAGTACCATAACTATGGAGGTGTCTATGCGGGTAACGGGTCACATGCAGACGTGGCCAGGGTCGTCGAGGGTGCAGATTTGGTGTTGTCTGTTGGAGCACTCAAGGTAAGACCTTTTATCGCCGGCGCACTGCACCTGTACATTCCCATGACATTCGAACAAAACTAACCAAATACTTTAGAGCGACCTGAACACATCAGGATTCAGTTACCGCCTCTCGCAGCTCAACACCATCGACTTACATAGCACGCACTGCACCGTCGGCTTCTCTGAATATCACGGCCTTGCCATGCGCGGTGTCTTGCGCAAACTCATCGAGCGCATCGATCAGACTCAACTCTCCATCATCACCACGCCACAAGTCAAGAGCGACCCGAGCATGTACGAAAGACAGGGACCCGACTCAGAGGTCATCACGCAGTCTTGGCTGTGGAGCCGCGTGAGCGGCTACCTGCGCGAGAACGACATAGTGGTGACCGAAACCGGCACGCCCAACTTTGGCATCTGGGACACCGTCTTCCCATCCGGCGTAACGGCGCTGAACCAGAATCTTTGGGGATCGATTGGGTGGTCGGTTGGTGCTTGCCAGGGCGCTGCGCTGGCGGCGAAAGATGATAATGTTAACCGCAGGACGGTCTTGTTTGTGGGTGACGGGTCGTTCCAACTGACCGCGCAGGAGTTGAGCACTATGATTCAACACCAGCTGCGGGTTACCTTGTTTGTGATTTGCAATGAAGGTTACACAATTGAGCGGTTCATTCACGGACCGGATGAAGTGTATAATGATATCGACGACTGGCACTACAAAGATTTGCCGGCAGCGTTTGGAGCGCGGGACGGCCAAGCGAGTACGTTCGTGGCCCGGAAAAAGTCGGAACTAGAGGCGTTGTTTAATGATAAGGAGTTTCAGGAGGCTGAAGGTTTGCAATTTGTTGAGGTGCATGTGCCAAAGATGGATGCGCCTGAGGCTTTGAAGCTGGTGGCGGAGGCGGCTGCAAGGAATAATGCCAGGGCGGCGAAATGATACATTCCATGATAGATATAGAATACACATTTTGCAGAATTTTTTTCATAGAAGACTCAAATTAAATGATTGGTTTCTTGGAATCCGTTACCCTCTCGACAGCACGTACATGACTTCTGAAGCAGTGTTCCGCTGCCGAAGTAATACTGGCCACGCATGTCCGTAGACTATCTGATTCGGTCAGATCTGGGCTAGCGAGCTAGATAGTAGTACGCAAGATGAAATATGGGTAACAAAAGTTGCTTTGGAATGGTGCTGACAAGGGAGCCCACGTGACATTTGGTTCCGGCTTGCACGGATCAGTCAGTGGTGCTGAAATCCACCTAAGTAGAAGGTACCGAGGTACCTGCAAGAAGTGCCCACCGGACATAGACGCTCTCTGTGCTCAATGTCTTTTCAGCGCCCAAACTCACAATTCTTTGTACCTATTAGCCACCGTGCGTTCGAATTAATACGTTATGGCGGACTCAGGCAAGCGCAAATCTCCTCATGGAGCTGGAGCTGATGCCTCATCAAGGAAGAAAAAGGTACTGCAAAGCTCGTCAATGTCTACAGTGCATGATTGCAGTGAACGGAGATGGGCTTCTTGCTAACAAGAATACACCACAGAAAGGCAACAGTGGTAAATGGAAGGTTCCCAGGGCCGAGGAATCGGGCAAGCCAAAAGGCAACATCATCGAGCCGGGTAATATGGGCATCTGGGTGACCTGCCCGCTGCACATGAAAGGCAAGGCTGCAAGGGAGATGGAGCTTTTGTTCGACGAGGTCAGCAAAGTAAAACCATGTCCTTGTGCAATTCTCGACGACGACTAATCGAAAGCCCCTCAATAGTATGCCGAGAAGCTGTACGGCATCAAGACCGAGGACGGGCCCGCAGACGGCTCAGATGACGATGAGGGTGACATCGAGGCCGCCATTCAAAAGGAGATCGGCGCGCTAAAGGACAAGAACAAGGGTTCTTCGAATGACAACGGCGTCTTCAATGAAGTTCGCATCAACCAGGAGTGCCTGCTCTTCATGCGATGCAAGCCTCCCGTGGAGCCAGTCGAGTTTTCGCGGCGCATCTGCCAGGATGCCGCCACCGGCAGTCATAGTGCTCGTGCGCGGTATCTAAATAGGTTGACACCAGTGAGTGTCATTGCCAAAGCGAGCGAGACCGGGCTCGAAGAAGCCACTAGGAAGGCACTCGCCGGTCACCTCAAGCTTCAGCCGAAGGATGTGAAAGCGGATGCGGCTTCTACTGAGAAGGATGGCGAGACTGAAGACGCAGAGGAGGCTTTGGGGCCGTTCACGGTAAGTGCCAAGAAGCGCTCTTGGCCGATTATCAAGTTTCGGACTTATTGACGCTTCTATATGTAGTTTGCCATTCGTCCTTCTATTCGCAACCACAATACTCTCCAGAGGGACGATGTCATCACGCGGATAGCCTCTCTGATCGATCCTCAACACAAGGTCAATCTCGGGTCTCCTGACAAGGTCATCTTGGTGGAAGTGTACCAGGTAAGCCCTCAGAGCGGTGCGCGCTACAGTCCAGATCCTGACGAACATTTTGATTAGACGATTTGCGGAATGAGTGTTGTTCCGGGAGACTGGGACACTCTGAAGAAATACAATTTGACAGAGCTCTATAAGCAGGCAAACTCAGGCAAGACTGAGCCGGAGAGCGATAGCAGCAAGCCGGCAAATAAGAGTAACGAGGCTTAAAAGGAACATCAAAGATTGAAGCCAAGTCACCTTTCCATCATTTATTGTCACTCACCCAAGATTTGAGACATGTGTGCATGTCAACCGCCTGCCATGTGATATGGACAGCTGGTAAATATGATGATCAAGCTGAGGTGCTGGGTTCAGACCTCGAGACGGTGCCCACTCTCTCATGGCTACGTGCACATTGGATGACACAAGAGCACAGAATCAAGCGGCACATTGGCGAGTCAATGACCAAGGAGAGGGCCGCTCCGGGTGTTGCCATCGGTTCTTGTTTCTGTGAAGGCAAGAAGAGTAACGAAGCCACTCAGAGAACGATCAGTGGACACGGCCTATGCTTTGGCGTCAAACCCGCAGTGCCACATTCTGATGGGACGTCCTTGATTTTCCCTGAATGGACCGCACGTGCGACACAGCATGACACATCAAAAGCTTTTCATACACCAACGCCTTGGGCAGAGGCGGACGATGCAAATGGTGCAAAGATATTTGGTCGTTCTACAGGCCATCTCGCGATCCGTCAGCTGTAATGGACCAAAAATTAACACTTACGAATGAAAAGATGGGCTTGTCTTTTGCTGCTGCCCAATCGTGATGGTTCATGGGTCTCGTACCGCCGCCCACACGACGCCCATAGATATCTGGGAGCCCCTCATCGGCTCTCTCACATGGCAATTGCCTCGTCCATGTCTTGCAGCGTGCTCACGCAGACTGCGAAGTAAAGCAGTTGTGAGTAAGGGATGTGTTACAAATGGATATTGGCTGTCCATAGAACTTCGTTAGCAACCTTAGCACACCCTGGTCAGACCACCACAACAAACATCGACAAGCGCGAATAGCATGTGGAAGCTGGCATAATTACGAAGCGCCTCAAATCTCTGCTGAAACTCAAATTTTCCGCTTCTAGACCATTTGCTTCGGTGGTCGCTCAACTATCACCTCCTACGGTGCAGTTGAAAAGAAGCCACGAGTCCAAGAGCGGTCCCAAAGTCTCGTGCATGGAGGCTCGCTCGCGGGCAACGGCGTACGGAATAGAGCTGCTGCTTGGAGACTCAAAGCTATTCCTGGATGAAGCAGTCGACCGCCCAAGCCTGAAACAAACGCCCGTTGATGAACATGACAATTCCTGGCTAGGACTCACTGTCATTACTCGTCATACATTTCTTCGGGCAAGCTTGCCTTGGAACCAGAAGACAGGGTTGCAGGCATACTTACATGTCAACGTTAAGCAAAAGGGTCTTCCACATTCGCTCAATGCAAGCACACTTTGCTTATCTGCAAACCAGTTTCGCAGCAGCTGTCTTGGACCCATGCACAAAGGTGGAAAGTCCTACGACACTCTATCGTCCTCTTGTGTAACAACTCGGCTGTTTGAACATTGCAGGCCATTGGGTGCGAACCGAAGCTACTATCGCAAACACCATTGCTTCGTCAGATATTCACCGCCTTCCTCCTGTCGCTTGGAAACGATCATGTTCTCCGGCTGTCGGGAGACGTACTTCGTTCTGTCTCTCATGCGCACGGCACCACAGACTGAAGACAGGAATGATTTTGGTCCAACTTGATCAGACAGCCATTACCTCGAGAACGTGAAAAGAAATGCGATTGACATTCAGCAACTCTCTAAGCTTCTGAAATACTGTGACTCATTCCCAGCTTGCTAGACCGGTTCTCTTGGCGCGTTCAGCACAATGCGTGTCAAATCAGCAAATCTGGTGACGGGGCACACACGAACAGCCTCTGCCCGGTCAAAGATTCCCTTCGCTTGAAGAAACGCGTCATGTGTTGGACGAAAAGAAGGGCATGCCAATCTATTGCTCAGCTCGCCACTCTCAAATACGCAGTCTTGTCAACCGCATGGTGTCCAAGAGTTTCAAAAATAGCCTTTAATGCTCATTGTCAGGTTTCCAAACCCGTTGGGCCTTTCTCCAGAACATGATTCCATGAGAGTCATGTCCTACAGTCTCTTCACATTCCTGGCTGACCTACGATACACGAACACTCCGCCCAGAGGCTGTAGCTGTGTTCCAAGCATTTATTGTACCTGAGGTGCCACGACAAACAGGCCTTCATGCTTTGCCCTGATTTCGCGCGGTTTGTGTCTTGGGTTTTTTCTCTAAACTTCGCGTCTGCGATTCCTCATCCATTTTATATTCATTCAGAGAACCAAAGTCCGGAGTTTCTGCTGCTCAGATGGCTGGTTCTTCACTGGCTGTGTCATAACTTAATTTCCTCTTATTTGGCAACGACCCGAGATATGCGATAGCAAGGGAGTCTCACACGTCAGATGTCATTGTAGTGTCTATATTGAAGACACCATGCAACATCCTGCCGTGGAATCTGCTCTAGCAAAGACCCTGGACTGGGCCTGGCGGCCATGGCTGCCATGGCTGTCAAGGTGGTGGCTTTGATACAATCACCAAAGACGCTGAAACCACTAGAACACTTTCTTGTGTATCAAGCGTAGTTGAGGCGTGTGAGGAGAGCAATGATAGCTCCATTTGGAAGAGTTGCAATTTGCAAGACACCAATCAGTCTACCAATAGTCGTTCCTCATTCGCATACTGGACATTGGCTTCTAATGAATACCCCAGCGTTCTCTGTCCGCAACACACCGTACAATACAGTTGCACAAGCCCAATTGCCCAAGGACTGCTTGTCCAACATGACAGCCCTTCATATCAAGCTTTGAGTAATGACAAGAATGGACCCGATAATGCGATTGTATTACCAAGATGATATGCTGTGTTGTTTGGGACCGCTGGTCTCAAACTTTTAGTCGATACGCTGCTGCCGCTGCCGCCGCCAGCGTTCCTACAACCTCTCTTAAATGCATTATGGCCTCATTTCTCCCTTGAGTGGTGTCCGCAAATTGAATCGATGTCTGCCATTCAGCGCCACCAGAGAGATAATAGATCCACAGAAGCCTCGAAGCCAGCAAAGACTGATTCGAGAATGCAAGAATGCGGTTGTCTTGATATTTCCTCCACCTCTTATGCATCTATTCCTCAGGTCAAAACGCTCGATTATGTAGTCAGAAGTTGTCGTCGTCAAATGGATCAAAAGCATGATCTTCGCGGCGAGAACTCCGCAAATAGTCAATCGACACAACTACAGCGACACACCGTCAATGTGCGACCGGATTCGCGGGCGGCATCGCATTTCCATCAGTAGCAATACTGTGGATGGGATTAACTTGCTGAAATATCTTTCTACGACAAAAGACCTCATCACTATCGACAACATGCAACATTCACGTCGCGGTGCCCTATCTGCAGGCGCACTTTATCCACCTGTCATATTTGCTGTCTTTGAAGTGCTTGACTCTGTCAGAACGCGGCAACATGGATCGCCAGATAGTGCAACTCGTGGGCTGCATGTTTCAACTTCACACTCTATTTTGAATATTTGGTCCAGCTATTGCAGTGCTCCATACAGTCTGCGCAATCAAGAAGCCAACGGGAAGCGGCGGGAAAGTCTTTAGAGGTTTAGAAAGCTGGAGTCTGGCGTTCCATAAAACGCTTGAAGCGATCTTGCGAGATGCTGAGGATATGGCAGTGATGATCCCATACCAGCAGATCAGACGACACTTTCCCACGTTCTTCCCCCGTCTCGAAGCCGTCACCGTTTTCCGACTGGTTCTTGTTGATGCTGGCCACGATTAGAACATTACGGTAGAAGGAGGTTGTACCGAACCGTTCACTACCAGAGAACAAGAACGCACAGTGAAAGATATCTTTGTTGGTCCTGAAAGAGACCCCGAAATGCAACCAACGGAGCAGCCATGTCGACAGGTCGAGACAATTTTCCAAAAAGCTTCAAAGTTACTTCACCAGGCGTCCGCGACTAGGGTAATTTCGTCTTTGGAGACCCGCTACTGGCTTTGGCTGCCTGTAATAGAACCTATCGAGACTTGATCCGTGGTTTCAGTGGGCTACTACTAAGCCGGAAAAGTTGCAGTGTCATGAATGACGAGGCTCTGGAATTGGCTTCCATCTACAGCAACGCGATCGAGGGTCTCGAGGATGCGTATGTACGTTCGCTGCTGTACCAGTGCTATCACTGCACTGTGGCCATAGTCAAGGAATTCTATCGTCCGAGACATGATAGTTCAAGTAGAGAGTTAGAGGCAAGGAAAGAATTCAATGCGGTGCTGGCGCGCTTGGAAAATGTAGAGGACGATCCGAACAAAGGCCATCTCAGGCCGATTTGTGACATATCGCCTTCTAAAAGGCCCAAGACGGACCATGTGGATCAAGGTTAGTTTAGTGGACATGAAGACGCTGAGTTGAGTGTCAGAGAAGGCAGTATGCGTAAGTAGAGAGCGAATTCGTCATATTTCATCACCAGCATACAGCGTTAGTGATCGCCTAATAGGACGCACTCTCATGGCCTTATGACTGCCACATGCGGACTCGCAAGCCATATTGACTCATCATGGATCATGAAATTCTATCGCTATGCATTCTTTTGAGCTTGTACTTCGGTTTTCAGCAGTTCGGAGGGGTGATTACTCATGTTTGTTTCTTTGCTTCCATGAGTTTAATCGCTGTGCTAGATTTTACTTCATTCATCTTCGGCACTATCTTCATCCCTAGGCAAACGCAATCCCATATCAGCTAGCATTGTGCTGACCGGCCCAGCTAATCCAGCCTGGCTCTTGAAACTTTCAAGCAAGTTTTTGGCGAGGTTGTAGTCGATGTCCACCTCATCATCCTCACTTTCAGCGTCCTGACTTTCAGTATCCTCGTGCTCCTCGGTATACGTCCTGGAGGCCGCAGCCTTGCCCTTGCCTTTGTCCTCAATAGCCTTTGCCTTCTTGGGTGGTGCCGGATCAAGGTTCAGCGCCCCATGGCTCTTGAGTTCAGCCGCCATCTGTTCTGATAATTGCCTGATCTCTTCATCTTCGCTGTCCTCTTCAGGAGTATCTGTTGACACCACATCTGATCTGGCCGCCGATACTCCTGCTAACATTTTTCCTTTGCCCTTGCTAGCTGCAGCGGTATTAGTGGAGGGCAGGCCCATCATTTCACGCATCATCCGTGCAAATTCCTCTTCGTCAAAACTGACTTCACAGTCTTCGCCATCACTACCGTCCTCGGAGTTCAAGTCGTCTTCCCCGTCGTCATCATCGTCATCATTGTCCATCTCGTCGAATTCGGCGCCGTCCATACCAGCCGACTCATCGTTCAAGAAGGCCTCAAAGCGCGAGACTATCTTGCGTAGATCAGCCTGCGCATCGACATCGGCAAATTTTTGAGCGCTCGAGGCACCGCGTCTGCCATCTAGCTCCTTTTCGAAATCTTCGAAGTTGATATCCATCCAGCAATCGTCGTCATCACGACCAGCGTCTGTCCAAGCTGCAATCTCGCCATCTGTAGGCAAGACGCTGTCTCCGTCTTCGTTAAGATCCTCGAGAATGAGAGCGACTTCTCTGGTCGTTCGGTTGTTGCTCTTCGAGGCGCCGAACGCGAGCATTTCGAACCCAGAGGTGACCTTCATACCAAGCTCGAGTCTTGTATGCTTCTTTTGAGAATAGTCGTTGGCTGCTTGAGCGGCTTCCTTTTCCGAGACAGACAGCAGATCTCGCCATACTGGAGGACACGAGAATTGCTGAGATTTTAATTGCGCGTAGAGAACTTTTGTAAATTTGATGCTTACGTCGACCAAGTCTTCTGGAGCAAAGGTGAGTTGCTCTGGACACTGTGCCATCAAAGGCTTCATAGAAGTAGGATCTCTGAGGTAGAATGCCTCGGTCGCAGGTGCGATTGACTTGGGCAGCTTGTGTATCACATATGCCAGCCGTCGTGGGATTGTGGCTATTGCGTGATGTAGTGATACTTGAATCTGGTCAGGATATTTTTCCAGACGGTAGAATGCTTCTGCCTCGATGAAGGCAGAATGGACCAATGTGTCTGATGCGTCTTTGAGCGTCTCAACAGCTTGCTTCAAGTCGATTGTCTGTGGCTGGATGCCTGAATCCGTCTTCTGAAGTGGTACGATCCACAGTTGGCCACCGTGTATCCAAGCCCGATAGATGTCGTTTTCTGGATTCAGCCATTTTGGCAGCACATTTGCCGCTTCAATCAGGAGAAATTCACCGTCACTGTCGGATACTCGTACCCACAGGTCAGGAAACTGCTTGGTGAGCTCTCGCAGCATGTAGACTATCAGCCATTCGTCTTCAATCGAGTCTCCGTAGTCTGTTATACCGTGTAGGTAGTTCAAGCCTGCTTAGAATTGTCAGCACACTAGAAGAGCCAAATATCAATTGCTTGTGAGAATCAGAGGAACACTACCTGCTTCATTCTTGATTTCCAGCGTGAACCCATCCCGCTGCCAGATATAATCCTGGGTGAGTTGCTTGCAAAGTTGATTTGCTGCTTTCCGCACCGTGTCGAGTCCTGTTAGAGTATTCCTTGTGCTTGATTTCGCTTCTAGAAAGAAGAGCATATATTCGAGACAGTTTTCTGGCAAGATGCGTTCGAACTGTTGGCATGTTTGGCCTTGTGGGCCGCCACCTTCAGTAACCTCATTCTCAGCCATTGGGTACTTTTGAAAGATGCACAGTTGAAATGGAGGAATGTGGTGTAAGTCTGAGATTACTCAGGTCGTGTCATGGTGCTCAACACTCTACGGCTGTAGGTCTGTTTTGATCAGAATCGTGAAGGCATCCATATATTCACCAGCTGGAAGGCTTGGGAAGATCTTTGTTGACAACAATCTTTGGGCCTGATGAGTCTGCTGTCCAACTAACGACACAAAAACACAGGCCTGTCTCTGCTGCACTCACCGCGAACCAGGCTGCTGTGGCAGCAATTCTGCAGGGCTCTCTGCGTTAGGGAAGGGGGCGCTAGGTGCAGCCCCCCATAGGCGTAGCAACAGGCTCCCGGCAGCAATGACGCAAGGGCAACCCGGAACATGTCTGTTGGCGCCCACAGAGATCGATTTACCATCGCGCACTAGCGCGTCCACGCCCTGAACGCGGTTCGCGTCAAGGCCCCTCCATTAATGGTTGTTGATGTTTCCCACCAACAGCTGCAACGCGGCCCTTAAACCCACCTTTATCTATGCGCAGCTTTGCATTTCGGGCTGGCGGGTGATCGTTTGGACCTCCAAGCAAATCCCCATTTGGCCGAATGCCTACGCGCACGATCAACAATCTCGGCGACGACGCCAGAAAACGCCGTCGCCAGGATGATGATTCAGACAGCGAGGAGGAGTCAGAGGTTGATGTTCGCGGGGTAAGTTGCATAATAACAAAAGGCTGGGTCATAAGTGGTTTTCGCTTGTCAGTCTCTCACAGCGAGTGGAACAAACACAAGTCGACGAATGGAAAGCTAGTGAATTCCTACTGACGCCTTTTATTTCCCCAACAGCAGCAACGCAAACGCGCCCGCATAGCAGCTGGCAAGCGGCCTGCACGAGCAGCAGACAGTCAAGACGAGACCCCAGAGTCGAGCAATGGCGAAGATGATGATCAAGATGCAGATGCCGATATGCAAAATACGCTTCGTTACAAGGATGCGGCTGCTACACAGTACGAGCTGATGCGGGATGCGGGATTCAAACATTTGGAGTACGCGGACGAAGACGACAGACGGGCCACTCAGAGGCTTCAAGCCAAAGATATTGAGCGCCAGAGCAGTCGCAAAGGCATAACCAATCGGGCTTCCGAAAACGGCATTCTCTTGAGCATCCATTGTGTCAACTTCATGTGCCATAGCAGTCTGAATATCGAGCTTGGTCCGCTGCTTAATTTCATCGTTGGGGAGAATGGTAGTGGCAAGAGCGCAGTTCTGACAGCTATTACGCTCTGCCTAGGTGGCAAAGCAAGCTCGACTAATCGCGGAGGCAGTCTAAAAGCCTTCATCAAGGAAGGCCAACACGAAGCCAGGCTTATCGTCAAGATCAAGAACGAAGGTGACGATGCATACCAGCGTGAACTCTATGGCGATTTTATCCAGGTCGAGCGCCGCTTCAACCGTAGTGGTACGAGCAGCTTTCGAATACTCTCTGCTGGTGGCAAGATCATCACCAAGAAGAAGCAGGATGTGGATGATATTGTCGAATACTACTGTCTACAAGTGGACAACCCGCTCAACGTGCTCTCGCAGGACAACGCGCGACAGTTTCTCAACCAAGCAACAGCCAAGCAAAAGTACAAGTTCTTCCTGCAGGGTGTCCAGCTACAACAGCTGGACGATGATTATCGCGTGATCGAGGAGTATCTCAACTCGAACGAAAATAAAGAGGGAGACCTCGAGACAAGAGTCAAAATTTGCAAACAAGACTATGATAGAGCGAAAAAAGACTACTCCCTGTACATGGAGTCTGAAGACATGCGTGCGCAACATCTGCTGCAACGTCAAAAGCTGGCCTGGTGTCAAGTGGAGCAACAAGAACGCGCAGCCGCTGAGAATGCCCAGAAGACTGTCGAATGGGACGGTCGAGTGGCAGAAGCACGACGACTGATCAGTGAGAAGGGCCAGGAGTTGGCGAAACTCGATCAACAAATTGAACAGGCCGAGGAAGAAGTCCGAGGCATCAATGAGAGTCATAGTGCATTGAGCACTAGAGTGGAGGAAGCTACTCGGAAATATACAGAGGCCAGAGCCGGCTTGTCAAAGCTTCATACCGACGAGGGAACTGCGCGTAGCCAGCTCGACAGCATAGCGAAAAGCGTTGAGGACTACGAGCGACGAGTCAAGGCAGAAGAAGAGCGACTACAGGCTGCAAATGGAGAGATCATGACCCGGAAGCGACAAGAGAAACAGGATGCCCAAGAAAAGAAGCAGCTATTGAACACGGCAATTATTGACAGGGAAAATCAAATTCCCGCGCTTAATGCAAACATCGACAAGGGACTAAAGGAATTGGGCACAATCGAGCAACAAATCACACAAAAGAAGGCAGAGGTGGCAGCGATTCTGACGAGGATTAGGGAACTTGAACAAGGTCAAGGTTCCCTCTACGACGGCTACGAACGCCAAATGCCACAACTATTGCGGATGATAGCTGCGGATAACGGCTTCGTGGAGCAGCCTGTAGGGCCTATGGGAGCCCACATCAAGGTGCTCAAGCCTTTCTGGACACCCATGTTGGAGCGGATGATAGGCGAACAGCTCAACGGATTCGTTGTGACAAACAAGAGCGACCAACAACGCCTCAAGGACATGATGAACCGTTTGAGAATCTACAGAAGCCCTATCATCATTGGTAATTCCACACCGATTGATACATCGAGGTCGGAACCCGACGAAAACTTCGATACAGTTCTGCGGATCCTCAACGTCGACAATCCATTAATACTCAATCAGCTGATCATCAATCAGCGCATTGAGAAAACGATTTTGATTCAAGACCAAAATGAGGCCAACGACATCATGATCAATTCTGCTCCACCGCGAAATGTACTCAGTTGCTACCATGCCTTTGCTCGAAGACACAACTGGTTCGTCCGAATTACCGCCACCGCAAGCGGAGCAAGCTCTGTGCCTCAGGGACCCGCCGAGGGCAAGCCCCGTTTGCAGAGCGATTCTATGCAAGAGACTTCAGTTCAGAAAGCGAGTCTAGGGCAGATTCGGGAGCTGTTGAAGGAGCTGCAGCTCCAGAAGGCTGCACAGCAGCAGACCGTTGACAGCGGTCGAAAGCAAGTACAGGAGATCACAAAGACCAATAATCAAGATAGACAAAGGATGCGAGATATTCAGGTGGAGATAGACGACATCGCCGCTGAATTGGATGCCTTTGAGGGAGCCGATGGGAGATTGAGCGGTCTCCTCGAAGACTTGGACAAAGCAAGAGAGACCTTCGACCTTTGTGGCAGCCAGTACGGCCAAGCGCAATTGAGCAAATCGAAGCAAAGCGAGGTCTGCCAAAAATTACGGGACGAATTGCGAAGTGAGAAGAGGAAGCAGGAAGAGTTCGAGCCACAGCTCAAGAAGGCTCAATCCAAAAGCAAGAGGCTCGGCGATCTTCGCCATATAGCATTACAAGAGAAGAACGAGGCACACGAGCAAGAAGCACTGGCCGCCGCACAAAAGAAAAGGTACGAACGCAAACAAGAAGGACTCCAGAGCACTGTTGCCGAGTGGATCCGACAATCTGAGCAAATATGCCCTCGAATTCATCTCGCCGAGAACGAGACATATGACACTATTGCCAAGAGATTGGAGTCCTTAGAGAGAACTCTGAAAGAACGCGAGAGGCGGCGTGGCATGACCGACGAACAGGTCAGAAGGCGCTTGATTGAGTCCAAGGAAGCACTCGAGGAATTGCAGACTGCCTTCAACCAAGTGCAACTCGAAAACAGAGCCCTAAAGAAATCCATGGTTTATCGTCTCAAGAAGTGGAGGCTATTTCAGCGCTACATTTCCTCGAATTCTCGCGCCAATTTCATGTACCTTCTCAGCGAACGAGACTTCCGTGGCAAGCTGCTCCTGGATCACGAAAACCATACACTTGAGGTTCAGGTCGAGCCGGATAAAACCCGCAAGAACGCGGCCGCACGCAACACCAAGACTTTGTCTGGCGGTGAAAAGTCCTTCTCGTCCATTTGCTTGCTGCTCGCCATTTGGGAGGCTATGGGCTCGCCACTTCGCTGTCTGGACGAGTTTGATGTCTTCATGGATAACGTCAACCGGGCAATCAGTACCAACATGCTGGTCAGTATAAGAACTTTGATCAATCGCTTCGACATGCGAAGATGCTAACTGGTTACAGATCTCGGCAGCACGTAATTCGGTTGGCCGCCAATACATCCTCATTACTCCCAATGCCATTGAAGGACGTGCGAACCTAGACAAGGATGTCCAGATTATCAGGTCAGTCGACCATTTTTGTGACAGAAGTATACAGTGACCATGACTAATGATCAGTTTCTTTGCAGAATGAGAGATCCCCGCCAGAAGGGTTTGGATGACTTTGTTACGGCATCTTGAGAATCAGATCAGGCGAAGACTACTACACTTAGGGTTCAAAGATGGGAGGCGCATACTGTTCTCCGCAATATTCATGATCAAGCTTTTTCTTGCACGAATTGATTGACCATGTGCTCGTAAATGCCTACAAAGTAGTTTTTGGTGGTATTATCCTGCGGGCTTACTTCGCGTACCCAGATGTACTTGTGTAAGAATGCCTTACACGTACGACTTCACGTGAACATATCAGAGACTAGCCACATATGATGATTCCTACGTACTCGCACAGGTGTCTGCACAGCTTTTTCTTTTTGGTGTATTCGATGTCCAGAGCGTTCTGTACAATGTAGGCTATGTCTATATTGGCAGACCCTTACTCCGGAGCACATTCAAGCCTGCGCTTGCCGTGAAGCCAACCCACTGGCCCACAGCCCTGAACGAACTTCCAACTTCATTTACCTCTTGCAACCTTCTACGTAGAAATTTCCTCGTCTCGGCGAAACCCTCAGACTTGTCGGTCGTCATAAAAAGCTCTGCGGAAGCGTAGACGGCCGAGAGCGAGGCGCGCTTGGTGTACCAAGACGGATCGACCGATTTGTCGCCAACCAAGAACCATATTTCGTCAGAGAGCTTGGCGAGCTCCTTGAGAGATTCGGGAATATAGCTCGGTTGTGCCATTATAGCAAGAGCCTGTAAAACAAGTACGTGTTAGTGTAGGAATAGTCAGGTTTCAACCATATCCAACATCCTTGTCGTCCTCTAATTCATCACTCTGCCCGTCACTTGTTTCCTTGTCTTTTATCCTCGGTCTTGATTGCGTGTGCCTTGGAATGGTGCGTTCTTACCTCTTGCCACCGACCAATGACCTCCTTGTTACCCATCAGACGCTCCCACGTCAACGCCTCCACCATCTTGCCCAGACCCATGAATTGGCCCGTCTGACCAGCTTCCGCAAAGAGTTTTTGTGCCTTGCCAGCCAGCGCTTCGCGCTGCGAGACCATATGCCATTGTACGAGGCTGAAGACGCCGTGCGGCAGCAAATTAGTGCTTATGTCGAGGAAGCCGGCGTCGCGGGCGCCCAGGGATAGCGCTGCTTGCGAGAAGCCGTGCTTGGGGACGTGGGTGTAAGCGGCCGTTAAAATGGTGCGCTCAGTCGGGGAAAAGGGCGATTCGGAGTTGGGGTGGTCGTAGGAATGGTAGGAGCGGCAAGTCGAGGCGACTGAGGGTAGGAGGTTTGTCGATGAGGATTGAGGACGGAATGTCGTGGTAGTGCGTAGCGGGTAGCGGTGTTGCGAGACTGGAGTAATCTTGTTGCTATTTCTGCTGCTGAGCAACGTGCTTATGGCAAGTGTCCGTCTTGCGGTCAGGGCTGCGGATGAGGCTGGCCTACTGCTCTGCAGACTTTGGGGGGCTGCGCGCAATGCTGCACGGCAGGAAGGTATTCTGGCTGGCATAGTGGGCGAGTGTATGGTTTTGTTCGTTACTTCTTGCAGTCTCAGGGCGCCTTAGGTGTAGTGACGAGCACGAGGTGCTGCTGTTGAGGGCTGTGCCTATAAGCCGCGTCGCGTCAAGTTCGAGTCTACCATCGCATCATGGCCACGAGGATCCGTAAGTTTTTTTGTGGGGATAGGGTGGTGCGCGATAACGACGACTGGCACTTTTCAAATAAGGTAGGGTGCATCAAAAAGAAATCCACTCTTAGTTAAATAAATAGGTAGGTAGGTAGGGTGATCACTCCGATAACTGAATATCTTATGACTATAGAAGTCTCTATGCGAGTAGACGTTCTGATATATCCCACCTAATAAGCTCTATGGAAAGTGATCTTATACGCAAAGAGGGCTAGTGAGAACCTCTGAGTTTTGAACCCACGTACAATGCTGCGCCCCATTATCTCGCCGTGGTACCTCTCTCTGAATGAGATCTACACTGAAATGTAGATACCTCAAGAAGATGATCCGCGTACTACCGAGGGCTTCTTGAGCGCATGGAGCAGGGCGCAAATGTATAAAAGGGGGGATTTTTGTGTATTGAAGCTACAATAAGCCAGTGAGCGTTATCGCGCACCATAAATCGGGTGGTCATAAAGCTGGGTGGGTCCTTGCTGAAGGATAGCCCTTCTCGCCGTCGATGACATGATATGCAGTGATCTGATAAGGATTCAGTGGCTCATCGTTGACAAACCCCGGTTATTTCCGAGGCGACTTCAACTGTACTGTACATCATCATTTGAGCTGTCAAAGCCGGTCACTCTTGACAATGATTGATGTGCACCCTGACTGAGCTGTCGAATGCGGCCAGACAGGGAGTCTATCTGGCATGCTGTCTTTTTCTCTATTCCAAGTATCGCTTGCTGGGATCTGCGCCTTTCGTCTTCCCAGTCTGGTTTTCTCAAATTCGGTCTGGCAGTGTTCCTTTCAACCAAAAGCATCATTCACTCCCTGACATCTTGGCCACATCTGGAAAAAAATTGCTTCACATCTACAAACAAGGTACTCATATTTTGATCCTCTCGTGGTATTGACAGACGTAATTTCTACGTACCTATTCTGCAGCAGTGTTGTCTCAATCATTCGAGATTGAATATTCTTCTGAACATATCGTGGGACAGGGGATCTGGGAGTAATGGCTACAAGTCCGAATCTTACCGATTGCATCCTTTTAAAAGGAGCGTTTCTTACCTCCAAGTTCGAGAAATATCTCCGGTGGGCTCTTACGAGCCAAGAAACTATGGGTCGACGTCGTCATAGCTTGCATTCAGAAGCCGTTGCTGCTGGCTTCTGGCTGAGACGGTGGTTGTCAACCATTTGTCGTCTCTTCTTTACACTCTTTCATGAACTGTTGATAGCCAGGACGTCTCTTGCTTGCCTAAAGGCTAGCCGCCATGCTTTTCCCAACGAAACTCAAATTTCTGCTGTGCTTTGGACGGTCCAGATGCAAGTACTGTGATATCAGCCCGACCGTGCACGCACGCAGACACCTACATCGGTCAAGAAAGACAAAAACCAAAGCATGCCCAGTACAGACGTGGACTCAAATGATAGGTCATTTGCGGGTCCTTGTAGCAACTCACAAGCAACAGTCTGCGAATGATTCAGTCGTGCTTGCTTTAGTCTCGGGTCGAGCACTGCTTCCCAAGAAGTCGATTTCAAAGAGACACAGGCGGGCTGTCGATACTCCCTAATGAACTTTCTGGACACAGAGCACTACAATTTTCAGCAGTGAGGGATCACAGATGTAGAGGCCTGTCCGCCACGGTTAGTGTCTCTCTTCTGCATCTGCATCTGCTCGTTTCTTCACTTTGGACCGGTCCGCGGACTTGTAACCCTGCTCAGATGATGAGTGGCTTGCATCCCATATCCATGCGCAAAGGCCCTCTTCCCGGAAAATTCCACCGACTCCCTCACTGCAATCGTGTACATAATATGAGTCAGGCATTGTCCGTACAACGGTCAAGCGGGCTGCTGTTGCTGTACTGTGGTCTACAGCACGTCAGCAGCAATCGAGACAGCCCAGGATCGTGTGCCGCTCCGGGAGACTACTTCTCTCCGGCGGTTCGAGGTTGACAAGGACTGGTTGGATCAGTAAATGTTCAACATGGCCTGCGGTGAGGCTCTGGTAGCACTGTCGATGCTTTCCTTCAGACTGCAGGCACCACGAATCCAATGATGCTCTTCTCGGCTGCGTATGTTTGGCCGAAGAAACTTCTAGGAGCTGCTACAGGAGCGGCGATGAGCTTGGATGTGATACAATTATCTGGGCATGCAATGTGGTGCACACACATCTACAGGGCCATCGACCATGCGATACAAGCTGGCGGCCGCAATCCTTCGCTGTCTCTATATATGCTGCCACCCCACATACGGAGTACTTGCGAGCACTGGCCTTCCTCTCCAGACAGTGTAGCACAATGCTTGCGAGAGGTCTGAACATGGCCTTCTGAGCACTGAGCCTGCTGTCCCTATGCTGCGTCAGTTCCATTGAGAGCACAATATAGTTCAAACAAAAAATTGCTTCTTTTCAATTCACCTGGGCGAAAGACTTTTCCACGGTGAACTCATCATTGCAAAGCAGAGCAAGACAAGGAGTGACACTTTCGATAAAACATCCTGCGAGAACGGAACAGGTAGATGATACCAGTTTTGAGATGGGCCTTGCCCGCTGTGCCTGGAATAGCTTATTCACAAATGCCATCAGCCTGCCTCATTCCGTCCACAAACTGTAGCTATTACTGGTCATATGCGCTCAACAAAGACCTGGAAAGGATACCACGCTTGTTTCAGCCAGTGAGAGAGCAGTATTTTGTCGCGTGCAGAGTGTCCAGCCTGGAATTATGAGGCCAGGACCTGCTGTTACCTACATACATGGGCGACCAAGCTTTTTGAAGCAGCCGACCGGGCTAATGCCGCTTGGACAGTCATTCGACAGCGCTCATCCCAAACGAGCGCAGTGCTGGGACCGACAGTGGCCCCCAGGCAGGCCACCCACCGGTGAAGGAATCCTGGTTACATAGCACGGAGAATGCCTTGATTACTGGGCCCACGTCCATAATCGATGCGACTAGCAGCCATCAGCTTTGTGCGCAGCGCCGGGCCCCCAGATCGCTGATCGCGTGCAGTCCCAGTGCCAAGTGATGAATCTGGGAGGTGGTAAGTGGGACAATTGCTCCGAGAGTCGACTGTGGATTGCATCGTCCTCACCCTTAATGAAGGCAAGCAGGAAACGGCTGGCTTGCTGGTCACTGGGCATAGATCAGGACGAACGCATCAATTAGCTTCGTCAACCTTGTGGAAAGACTGCATTCCATAGGCGGAGATTGGCGCCGTGGGCCTGCATCGACTTCCTGTCGTTGGGATGTGCGACCCGTGATGTGATGAAGGCTGAAAGCGGATGCAGACCAGGCAATCCCCGCGCCGAGCCAAATTTTGGTGCACGCGACAGAATCGCAGATAAGAACCGACCCCTCCACAGAGGCTGAATGAATTAATCGCTTGGGTCGGCATGAACTGGTTCTCTTATGTAATCAACAGAAGATCCCTATCACTACTGCCTCATTGGAATGGGAACTTCGCGCCCTCCTGACTTCCTCATGGAAACTTGAAATGCAATTTTTCGTCTGTTGTCCGTATTGAACTGCTTTCTTCAGTCGACTTTCAATGCTTGAGATTGAGTCTTGACAGTCTCAAAGGCCTTGACAGTACGCTTCCAAAACCCACGATCTTGCCCAAGAAAGGTCAATACCTGGCTTTCGATTCCAAGCAGTTTGGCCATTCCGAATCAGTTGACGACCACCATCACGCGACTGCAGCCAGTCTTGAGTTGCTTACATGCGATTGGATCCAGTATCAGACTCTCGTTATGTCGTCAAATTTGTTCTCTTACCGCTAAATGTGAGTCCAAGATAGCAAAATGATTATCTTGACCAAGTCCTAGCCGAGCATTGGGCAACGGTGGCGTTCCTGTTTATCGCCCAAGCTGCGCTCATTTAGCCTCGACATCCTTGGTCTCATATTAGACGCACGAGACTCTGCGTTTGGCCAAATTATCTGAGACCCTCACTTGCAAGCCGGCTATCTTTTCTTTGGACAACTTCGTTTCATTGTCGAGAGAACAGAGGAGAACCAGCTGTCGCAGGTCAAGGAGAAGTCCAGCATCGATTTATTGGCAGTCACATCACGTCATGATCGTCTACTTATTGACCACACCAGCATTCAAGAATGATGTGTGAACCAAATCAGCACTCAAAAATGAAAAACTGTTCTGGAGTCACCAGACAATATTGATGTGCTGAGCCGTTGCGACGTGCGTATACACCACATGTGCGGCGCTCGACTTACTGCCTGTCGACCTTCACCGGCCTCTTTGCCCAGATGCAGGCTCCGATCATGATGGGGCTTCGCTATTGGCAACTCAATAGCAGGGCAGGGCAGTCCGCTCTCTCTCTCTCGTCTTTATTCTCCGGCTGGGACGTCTGCGGTGTGACAGTCAGGCTCTTCAACAAGGCACCACAACCCAAAGGAACAAGGAAACAACTGCAGGCTGCGTGCTCCTGCCACTGATGAATAGTGCAGCAAAGGCGTTCTCTATTGGCCAAGTTTCAGGAATTTTGGTGATCTGCCGCCATTGATCCCATTTTGGCTGTCGGTAGCGCTCCAGGGACGGTCGACTTTGACCCCAGGGGCCAGGTCGTGCCGGCCCGCTCTTTTCTGATGCCCAACAACTGACATCACAGGTCAGATGCGTACCAGTCCTGTCATATTGGCAATCATCAGATGGTCAGCTTGACCCAGGAACTTGCTGTATCGTAATTTTTGCTCAGTAGCACAGCCCAGTCCCCTTGGCTTGCAGGCTGGAAGCACTTGAACGGAAACACCAGTGCTAACAATGCAATACTTGCTTCTCAACGAATGGCAAGACTTGCAGGCATGATAACCGCAAGTCCCAGTTGGATGCAGACGGAGGCCCTTCATTTCTGACACAGCTCCTGCTGTCCTCAAGTAAATGGTCGCTTCAGGTACTATCATACAGTCTCGAGTACAGACGGACCGGAAATGGTGCAATCTGAAGTCCCACCGCAAGTAAAATAGACTGTGCTAAGCACAATTCTAGGAGAAACAGCTTAATCTGTGTTCAAGCCTCGCCTCAGTGATGAAAGTAATTTTCTTCTGTCCAGCCCTCGTGTACCACAGCACACAGATGAAATGATGAGCCAAGGGTGAGCGTCAAAGCTCTTCTACGCGAGCGCACCATTATATAGTAGAATGAAAGCACGGTTATGCTGATGCATGTTAGGACCAGCCATGTTAGAAGCAGCTACGCTCACTTCGCACCATGTTCAATCTTTCCTATGTTATGAGTTTTGGTCCATTTCGGTCTTGAGAACGGAAGTCTTCACGGGTCGAGCTTGACCAAGGCGTCTGAATATCGGGTCTGGCCTGGTGTCGCAAACTGTTCTAAGTTACATCGGACAACTTAATCTACAATGGAGCATGACAAGAAAATGCTTGGCTTGCAGCTCCGTACAGGCATAAATCATTCGATATATTAACGGGCTTAGGGTGTTCACAAACCAACAAGTACATGTGTGATATACTTGCATCACAGCTGAGAGGAGGCCTAGCACATATGTACAGTACTTATAGTCACTTGAACTGTGTGATTGAGATCGGACGCGAACGAAGCCTGAGACGTAGGAGTATATATAAGTTACTGTACTCCCTATGTAGCTTGTCTTTGATGCTCATATGGCATCATTCGCCGTGGTCACAGAAAGTACTCGAGACTCTGTACATCACCACCGGTCCAGTAGTACGTACAAACTTGAATTGAACTCGATCATCTCAAGGTCAGAATGCTTGAACGTCCGAGGATACCCATCGGCATCTAATATTACCGATATATTGAAAACAATCATGAATTGATACAGCCACTCTTCACGCTTGGGCATTTGTTATTGAATTCAGATAAATGATCTTTGTGCTGTAGATGTTGAAATAACGTTTCAGGTAAGAAGCACCATTCATCAAGTTATGGCTCGTCGTATTCGAAGAAGTCAGAATTGGACTGCAAAAGCTCAAGGCGGAGAGAGAGTTCCTGAACAACTGCCCTAGCAAGCAATCAGACAGGCATGCCAGGGCGGATGGTCTGCTATGAACAGGTTGCGGAAAGCCCCGTGCATTACCCGAACGTTGACGCCGCCGCCGGCCCCAGATGCCAGATCCATGCCCCGCTTTAGCTGCCCCCGTGCAGGGACATCTGGGAGCTCTGACCAACCAGCAGCCAGAGCGCAAGGACCAGGCGACTTCCATGTGTGCCCAGCTCCCAGCAGGCAAAGCGGGCAGGCAGGGCCCCGTAGGTTCGAGCTCCCTCCTACTCCTTCGAAAAAATTCCGCGCCGTCTTTGCCGTCTCCATCCGTGGGCCCCCTGTTTGGCTGCTTGGCTGAGTACTCTGTTACCTCCATTTTGTTGCTTGCTTACCTCAAGTGCTCCCTGACCCAACCAACACCCTCCACCTCACCTCGCGTATACTCAGCCCAAGACGCGCACCCACGCGACGAGCCATTGAACCACAGCTCCAGCACGCTCAGAACAGTGGCTGCTTCCACTTGCCGACACACCCCAGCAGCCCCGTCGACGCCTCTTTTCTCTCTCGCAAGCTTCCAATCGCGCTTCTCGAGCACTTTGGACCCGATAGCGAGGCCTCTGCGCCCCGTTTGCAGCAGTTTCTGGAGGGAGCCTCACGCACAAGGTTGTTACTCGCTGCCCTCAGCCCACAGGTACGGTCCCTCTTGGCCTCACACCCACCCAGGACCCCGGATTCCGACATCGCGGCCAAGTAGCTTGTGGTTTCTCAGTGGTCGTAACGCCCCGACAACGTCGCCCGTTACACGCCCAACACTTCCACTGCCTCTTCTCTTGAGACATTTGTCACGACGCGGCTGTGAAGCCATCTCGATTATTCAACACCAACCCAAAGCCCTCCAGGTAGCCAGCCCGCTCCCCGTTTGTCCATCGTCGGTGGCTTCCAGACACGCACCGCGCCACTCCCCGTCTCGCTTTCAGAGGCACCCTACCCCATCTTACCACACCAGTCTGTTCAGCCGGTTGAGCCTGCCCAGCCTCGTCTCCAGATCGCCAGCCCAGGTCTTCGTCTTCCACTGCGCCGACGCTGTGCAGCTTGGGCCTGTGCCGCCTTGTTGCCCTGTCGTGCTCCTTTGCGCTGAACCACCCTGCACGCATCCACTTGCTGCACGCCATCTTCGCCAATCGACTCGCAGAGGGGAGGCAAAGGGTACGAGGCGGCTCTGGACGAGTCTGGCTGGATTAACGGTTTGCCGACGGGTCACGACGAGTGTTAGCCAGCCAGCCACTGCCACTGGCTGGCCATCAACTACAGCCCTCTCTCCGCGTCTCGCCGTTGTATTCGGTACGGAGAATTGCATACTACATCACGCACCCACACTGTTGCGCTGCCTCGTGCTTGGGACTAGTCGTCCCCAGCCTGGTAGAAGATTGCAAGCAAACTTTTACGAGCAAGCGCTGGACCTAGCACCTATCATCTGGATCCTCCTCACTCAGCACACATGCAGGCACAACGTCTGCTCTGCAACGCTCTGTCGCAGCCCTTCTGCCCACTGTAGTCGTGCTTCTTCTCCTGTACAGCTGCTCTGCTTGTATAATCAAGCCACAACTCATGGTGGCTGTTTCTCATTCTGGTATTGGAGCCTTTGCTTACATCTTGTGACAGGACTGTCTAGTTGCCCTCACCGTTCGGCAGCTTGCGGGTCGGCCCTCATACGACCATTTCGAGTACGACGCTACCTTGCCTTTCTGGTCGAGACCAAAGTATCTTGTTGCGAGTTGTAACAAGCTCAGCTACCCTCGAATTACCAATTGAAGCACAACTGTTTGGTCAGTTCAACAAGCACTTTAGCAACAATGGGTAAGTTGTTTCGCCTCAATCAATCATCTCGTACCCCACTGCTGCAGAGAAGCCCTGGTGGCGCGCCGTTTCTCTTGACGGCTTTTGCACAATCCCTTTTGCACCCCCAAACTCACTGCCTCGCCATGTATCTTCTCCACTGGGCCAGTCTCAGCTTGATATTATGCATGCTGGCATCAGCTTGAGAGCCTGTCCACGCCGCTAGTGCAACGACATTACACGGCCATGCCAGCTGTCTGGCCGTTGCTCACGTCTTTGGATGGGTGCTGTGGCGTACAGATCATGTACGGAGTACTCTTAGCACAGCGTGCATCCAGCGCTTCTAGCTGCGAGCTGCAGACTGGGGGCCAGGCCGGGCGCCTCACGCATGGCCACATTCCCTGCCCTCTCCTCTCCACTGGCCTATGGCGGCTGCTGCACCTTGGGCTTCTGCGGTCTGCAGTTCCGCATGCTCTCTGCTGGTGCACCCTCTTCTATCCAGTTCCGCGAGCTTGTGTCGGCGTCCCTCAGCCTGTACCCCATCCCCATGTCTTTGCCCTCTCCCTGCCCCAATGCAGGCCGCGACACGGGTACGGGTACTGGTACTGGATCCGGTACTGCTACCTTTTGTAGCCTTTTACCCATCCCGCGCGTCTCACCTCGTTACTCCCGGCCTGGAGATGCACCAGTCTCAAAGTGCGGCAGCCTCAACGAAGGCACACCCATCCCCTTTGTGCATACTCGCTTCGCTTGTCCGATTATTTCTACTGCACTAAACAGGTTGGCTGTCCTCACAAGCCCTCTCTCTCACACTCGCACTTGCACACGCACTCACTTTTCTGCTCTCTCTCCTAATCCAGCAGCGGGCCTTCCTGCCAGGTTGCCACACAATCTACACTTTGGAACCCCCCTGGCCTACAATTATCCTCTACTTACCCCCCCCCCCCTTCCGTTCTCTGCTCAAACTTTCCTTCTTCTCCATCTTGCACCGTTCTTTCCTGGTCATTTATCGCCTTTTCAGCATTACACAGCCTCGTTCGCCAGCTAATATTAACTTTTCGTATTTCCAGCGGACTCTGGTGATACCTACCGTCCTGTGAGTATTTTGCATGCTTTCATTTTCAGTTCTCATCTTTTTCGCCCTTTGTCCAACTAGCCTACCAGGACGTCTCACAGCTCTGAGCTGTGCTCGGACCCGCCTTGGGTCCGTTGCTGCAAGGGCTTTGGGACCATCAGGAATGCTCCGCCGAGCCATCAAGGTTCTTCTTGGTTCAATAATATTTGCGCCGTCTTTTTGGGGGGAATCTTGCGCCTTGGTTTTTTTTTTTAATTGCTAGCTATGGCGAGCTCTTGCTTGTTTGATTAATAACGCGTGACAAGCTCCGACTGCTCGCTGCCACTCGAGGCTGTTGCGGCAGCGATCTTGCGATAAAAGAAAACCTTTGGTATTCTAGACAACTGCTGATACCAAGTTACGCAGCGCGAGAGATCCCGATCTCGTCGCCGATCACGAAGCCCCGGCCGCTCCAACAATCGTAACCACCGTTCTCTGTCGCCTCGTAGCGGCTCTCGCAGCCCTAGAGTACGCCGCTCCCGCAGTCCCATGACGGGCCAAGGTGCTCCAGCGGGAGGTTCGGGTCAGGGCTATAGGCAGCCGCAGCAGGGCTACGAGGACCGTCACCAGGCGCGTGAACAGATGATGAGCAATATCAGGGATAATTCACAGCAAGACCGACGTGTCTATGTCGGCAACCTCTCGTACGATGTCAAATGGCACCACCTGAAAGATTTCATGCGCCAGGGTGGGTTTCCCAGGGGAGGTACGACTTGAGCAGGATTGCAGGATGCTAACGAGCTGAATATGGTTATAGCTGGAGAGGTCATCTATGCAGATGTCTTGCAACTTCCAAATGGAATGTCGAAGGTGGGCGTCTACACGTAGCTTCTGGCTGGTTTCATTTTTTTGTCTTTTTTCTTCCCTGCGGTCTCTTCCCCACCATGGCATATTCTTGAAGGAACTGTTGGATTGACGGGTTGGGACGTTGTCCGTTGGTATTTGTAGGGATGCGGGTAAGTCGGAAACAACTCTCCCCCCCTCCCCTCCGAAGTCTTTGAATCAGCTCATTTCACTGACAATCACTCTACCAGAATTGTGGAATATGCTACGAGGGACCAAGCCCAGAATGCGGTCTCGACACTGAGCAACCAGAATCTCATGGGCCGCCTGGTCTACGTCCGAGAGGTAATGACGACACTCCTTGTAACACGCACGATCCTCTTGAATGCACGTGCTAAATCGGTTTTAGGATCGCGAGGCTGAGCCTCGCTTCAACTCTGCCGGTGGCGGTCGGGGTGGCTATGGCGGTCCTGCTGGTCCCGGTGGCGGCGCCGGCGGTCCTGGTGGCGGTGGCATGGGCTACGGTCCTGGTCCCGGTCCCGGTGGCTACGGCGGTGCTCCCGGTGGCGGAAACGAGCGACAACTCTACATCTCCAACGTAGGTCCTTGTGCATGCTCAATGCGAAACCGGCGCTTGTGCTAACTTTTCCATCAGCTTCCCTACACTGTTGGTTGGCAGGACCTGAAGGACTTGTTCAGACAGGCTGGTAAGGCACTCTTGACCACTTTATCACTTTCGCACCCCACATTATCGTATGCTGACTAGAATCGACCACAAAAAGCCCGCACTGGCGGCATCATTCGTGCCGACGTCCACCTTGGTCCCGACGGTCGTCCCAAGGGCTCCGGTATTGTTGTCTTTGAGACTCCAGATGATGCTCGCAATGCTATTCAACAATTCAATGGTTACGACTGGAACGGCCGAGTCCTCGAAGTTCGTGTTGACCGCTTCGCCAATAACATGGGAGGTGGCGGCTTTGGCGGTCGGGGTGGCTTTGGAGGCCGTGGAGGCTTTGGCGGAGGCTTTGGCGGCCGTGGAGGCTTTGGCGGCCGAGGAGGCTTTGGCGGGGGCTTCGGCGGTCGTGGCGGATATGTCGGAGGCGGCGGACCCGGAGCTGCTGCTGGTGTTGGTCCAGCATTCGGAGGCCACCAAGCCGCCTCGGTTCCGCCCAACCCCTTTACCGACTTTGCTACGGCCGATGGTGAAAGAAGTGACATCATCTATGTTCGCAACGTAAGTATTACCTTTCACAAATCTCTTGCGATCATCTTACTGATATGTCCACGCAGTTGCCCTGGTCGACTAGTAACGACGATCTAGTGGAGCTGTTTAGCACCATTGGAGAGGTCAAGCAGGCAGAGATTCAGTACGAGCCAAGCGGACGCTCTCGAGGCACTGGAGTTGTTCGTTTTGACTCTGCCGACACGGCCGATACTGCCATTTCCAAGTTCCAGGGTTACCAGTATGGTGGACGCCAGCTGGGTCTCAGCTACGTCCGCTACCCTCAGCCCAGTGGTGGCGGAGGTAATGGTGGTGAAGCCATGGAAACCGACCACGGCGGCTTGACACAGAACGACATCATGTAGTTGAGTCATCGCTACGTCGACCAAGGCGCATAGGTTGGCTGGTGGGGTCTTCTCAAAAGTCCGCTAATCCCCGCTATGCCTTCAAGCTTTGATATCTTTTCGATTTGTTCCGCTTTTTGCCCGGGCACAGTCGATCCGTGCGTTTCCTTCTTTTTCTTTTCTCCATGAAACACACTTTCGAATGGTTTGGCGGAAAAGTCGCTACAGTTCATTATTTGGCCGTCTTTTGTCCCTTCCAAACGTTAGTAGGTAGAAAACCGTGTGTGGGATCTGCACCAAGGGCATGTTGTATGAAGTGCGAGTTGTGCGCAGCCTACAACTGAGTTCTATAGTTGGGCTCGGGTCATGAGTGTCGGGTTTGGACGTGGTCAATATTAATTGGGGTGTAGCGTCTCTTTACCGTCGCATCGGCAGAAAGGAAAGCGCAAAGTGCGAATTCGGTAGTGCGGTCAAGAGATGAAAATGGTACTGTCTTTGCGTAGGATCGCGTATGGATGAATGAAACGGGCTCCAGTCTTTCTCGTTGGTGAGGTGCTGATGATGGCTACTGAAGCTGAAGCGGTCTCATCTGGGAGACATCTGCCATTACGTGGTACCGCTTTTTATTTGCTTGGGGCTGTGGATGATGACTTTATGAAATGAAACTCTGGAATCAGGACAGAGAGCCAATGCCTCGGGATATGATGGAGACGCAGTGGGAAAAGGGCCCGCCAAATGTGCCAACCATAAGGGACAAAAAAGTTATTGCTTGTGTGATACCCCAAGACGATTGAAATTGGCACCAACGTTTCATGCTGCCAGGGGCAAATGTTTTCATGATCTGCCACATGCCCAATTTGATGGCCCGATTTGCGCTGCTTAGGTTGCTTGCTTGCCTGCAAATTTTTTTGGCCAAGTGAGAACCCGTCCAGTGTACACACAGTTTACCTTGGATATACCATTGTACCGTGTCCTGCTGAAAGTTTGTCTGTTTCATTCTTCATCTTGCTGATCAACAGTTGAGTATGAATGGAAACACTTTAGTGTTTGGTTTGTACCTTGAGCAAGACGAGATGGTGTTACCTGTAATGATTCTAATTGACGAGATCAAATCGCGAACAATGAGGCGATAAATCTGGATTTTCGAGCTAACGAAACTGGTTGAGCGGCAAGTTGAGAAGTTAACAACATGATACAGCTTCGAAAAGAAACATCAAGCAAGCCATGTTGTGGGGACTGCTGCTTGCCCTTTGCTCTTTGCTCTAGCCGCATCCTTTCTTCCGTCTATCTGCCCATGGATGGCAGATTTCTTCAGTGTTGCTCTCATGGCGCAGTTCAAGGAAATGAGTAACAGAAAGTGATGACACACAAGAATGGATGATTGGACTATTGTTTGCGTCGGTCAGTGTGAGTCTATGCATCTTCGCATTGTATCGTCCGACACCATCGCTTTTGAAATCCAATGTTGTTGGTATGTTGATAAGAAATGGATTTATATCAACACCGAGACACAAGGGTGGCCGGATTTTTTTGGGGGGAGTAATGCCTTTTTGGAATACAACTGGCTCCTCGGACCAATAGCATCAAATCAAAAGCCACGTAGATCAAACCGATCATCATTACTGAATGTCATTTCATTTGGAGCAAGCTCATGGAAAATCTGGTTCTGCCAACCAACCGACCACTACACAGGCATTAACATGAACATTTTCAACAACAAATATACACATACACACAACCAATCCACAAAATGTGCGAAATCCACTACTTCAAGTGCCCGCCCTGCAGCAAGCGATGGCAAGAGTACAAAAAACTGGCGAGCTGCGAGTCGTTTGAACCCGAGGCACGGTGTCCCGAGAACCTCGTCTTGTACGTTGGTATGGAAAAGAAGCCCGAGATACGCGAGTGTGATGAGTGCAGAGATCTAAGGGAGATCTTGGAAAGCTTTGAGGAGGAAGGAGAGGGCGAGAAGGCGGTGGAGAGTGTGATGCGAAACGAAGCGCGTTGATTTGGCTAAAGTCTTCTAAGGAAAATGACCAAAGTCCGTGATATCTGATTCCAAAAAATTTGTTTCAAGGTTTCTGGCCTCCAACAGGGTCCTGGGCTTAATTACTTGCAATACTGTGTACCTATGTTGTGCCGTGGGTCTGACTGAAGTGGCCTTAGTCCACGTTGTTGAGCACTGGGACGTCTGGGCTCAAAATGATACATAAAATAGTTGGAACTCGTGACCTGTGGACAGAGAGCAGACACAATGCCCTCAGACTTCAGCCCGCACTTTCACAGCCATCCAAGACCAGCCGGCTGCTCGTCTCGATTCAAATCGTACAGCTTCTCCATCCATTGACAATGTCATGGTTCGAAACACTGTTACTCATGCTGCAGCGCCCTTCTTCTTCTTACCCTTGGTCTTAGTCTTGCGCTTGCTCCGGTCTCTTGGCTTAAGCGCGAGCATGCCCGCCTTGCAGACCTCCGCGTAGCGTACGTAAAAGGCGTCCAGCGCGTCTGAGTCAACTACCGTGGCCAGCTTCACGCGCTGGCCGGCTTTCCTGGCCTTACCAGACTTGCCGTTTGTGGCGCGCACAAGGACCGGGTAGGTGGCTGCTGGAGACTCGTCGCTGCTGGAAAGAGTGGCAGCAATATCTGCCAAAGGGTCCTCTTTGCTCGGTATGGGCCGGTCTTGAGATACTAGAAATGGGGCGAGCGGCTTAGCAGAGTGATAAGAAGGCTGAGCAGCTCGGATGAAGGGGTTGTGCTCTTCACAGGCCATAGGACGTGAGAAGCGTCCCGTACTGCGTAAAGCGATAGGATATCGAGGCGAGAGGAGGGAAGCCATACATCGTTTTTGGCTCAGGTAGATGGAACCTGTGTCCTTGCCTTTGCTCGAAGTGAAGAGCTCTCCCAGTTTGTTGAAGAACTGAATGTGATATTAGTCATGTGTAGCTCGGTGGAGCAGTCTGGAAGAAAAGCAATAACGAACCTCATCATGGGAAAGACGTATTTCAGCCATGGTGGCAATTGGGGTTGGGTTGTGAGAGGTAAGGCAAGCAAACACTTAATTCACGTGTTGAAGAATGGAGAAGTCAATGGAGGAGAAGGGCTCGAATTCGATACAGGCCAAGAGTGACAGGCTCCTAAGTGGTGTAGACGCCGATGAATCTGGTGTCGTGCAAGATTAGATGGCAGGGTGTGGTGGATTGTGCGCTCGATCGAAGCCAGGTGTGTGTGTATGGGGTGAAGTCGGGCTTAGGTGGAAGTCTGCACAAGGGGCTAGGGAACACGCCGCGGACTGCAGTGGGACCACTGGACGCTGCAGATCCAGATGTCTCCATAGAAAAGTTTAATGTGGGGCTCTTTTGAATCTGCGCCCAGAGGTACGGCACACCTGCCTCTTTATTGTTACTTTTCCTAGAACTTCTCATCTACACCTTACAGTTCCACGCTCTGTACTGTTCTTCTGTTTTTGATTTCCTGTGTTTGGCTTCCAAGGTCTCATTGTGTTGCTGTGTATTTGGCGCTCGCACAGGAGAACACTCTCACACATTGTACAAAGAATATACCAGCATGGCTCCCAGAGGTCGGGAGCCTCTGCGGCCCAGTCTCCCATCTGCGCTTCTCGAGCAATTAGGAGTCGACGGCGCCCAGTCATCATCGTTATCTTCTCCGCGCAGAGGGCAATTTCAGACGTCACGAAAAGAGCGTCGGAAGCAGGAAAGAATTCACAAGCGGCAGAGGACCGCAACAGTGCAAAAGAGAACGCCTGCTGGACGCCCTACAGCTCGTACCGCCTCATCAACTAAGCCCACGGATGTATCGAAAAAGACCATGGTTGCAAGTTTCAGCCATAAGCACAAGCAGAAGCCGGCTGCACGCGATGTTTTGGATGATGAAATTGACGATGACTTCGGCGGCTTTTCGGCGGATGACGTTGACGAGGAGAAAGAGGGCGACGATGGCATCGACAGTTTTGAGTCGGATAACGAAGATGGTGATAACGACGACGGGTATGAGGATACCGCGACAACAACTGTATCAAATACATCCAAAGTAGTCAAAGAAAAGCTGGCGAAGGAGGATGCGGAGATTGCGGCACTGGAGCGGAAATTGGGTATCAAAAACCGCAAGTCTTTGCCGAAATCCTTCGAAGAGGATGGCCTCGGTGATCTGCTGGGCGACTTGGGTGCAGAGAGTGACGGCGATGATGACAAGAGTGAAAAACGAAAACGGAAGGCTGAAGCCGATGAATGGTTGGCCCAGAAGAGGAGGAAAGCTTTGCACAAGGCAGGAGTACAGCCCAAGCACGACACTGGTGAAGATTCTGACGGCCTGGCCGGACTCGGCGAAGACGATGAGGACCTCAGCAGCGAAGACTTGGACCTGTACGAGGACGATGAAGACCAGGATGACAACAGTGATGATTATGGCAGCGACGACATGAACGACGAAGAAGAGGTGAAGCCGGTGAAGAAACGAGAGAACCCCTACGTTGCGCCTGTGGCGGCGACGGCGCAAGCTCAAAAATATGTTCCTCCAGCCCGGCGACAAGCCACTGGTTCCGACGCTGAGCTGCTGCTGCGTATACGACGACAGACTCAAGGTCTCATCAACAGACTTACGGAGTCCAACCTTTTGGCTATACTTGGCGATATTGAAAAACTATATCGCGACTACCCTCGACAACACGTTACTTCTATACTGGTTGACATCTTATTGACACAAATCTGCGAACCAACAAGCTTACCAGACACTCTTCTGATACTCACGGCCGGCTTCTCGACAGCCGTTTACCAGGTTATTGGTCCAGATTTCGGTGCTCAGCTCGTTCAACAAACAGTGGACAGGTTCCAATTCCACTTTGCCCAGGTTTCTGGAGGGGATGCGCAAAATGTGCCCAAACACACGTCCAATTTGATAACCTTCTTGTCGGAGATCTACAACTTCCAGCTGATTCGTTGCAACCTGATCTTCGACTATATCCGGCTTCTACTTAGCAATCTCTCAGAGCATAACGCAGAACTATTGCTGAGAATCGTCCGCATGGCAGGACAATCGTTGCGGCGCGATGACCCTCTGGCGCTCAAGGATATCGTTTCATTGATTGGGCCAGCCGTCAAAAAGATCGGCGAGGGTAATTTGTCCGTTCGTACCAAGTTCATGATTGAAAGTATCAACGACTTGAAAAACAACAAAGTCAAAACTGGTGCCTCGGCTACGGCTGTGGTTCAGGACCACATGACACGCATGAAGAAACTCCTGGGTTCCATGCAAACAAGAAAGCTCAAAGCGACTGAGCCTCTTCGTATTGGCCTAAAGGATATTCAAGAGTCCGACAAGCGAGGCAAGTGGTGGCTTGTGGGAGCGAGCTGGGCAGGGCGAGACGAAGCACCCAAAAAACAGGTCGAGGCCGCCAAAGACGGCCGCGACGACACCGATAATGATGACCTTAGCAGCGACGATGAAGACGTTATGCCTGACCTAGCGGCCATTGGTAAGGAGAACGGCATGAACACCGATGTTCGCCTATCTATTTTCATTGCCATCATGTCGGCGTACGACTACGAGGATGCCTACAACCGCCTGTCGAAGCTACGGCTCAATAAGGACCGACAAAAGGAGATTGCCTATGTCCTGATCCAGTGCACCGGTATGGAGCAGCAATATAATCCTTACTACGCTCTGGTCGCGCGCAAAGTTTGTGGAGACGGCCGGATCAAGTTTGCCCTGCAAGACAGTCTCTGGAAATTCTTGAGGCGTCTAGGCGAGCCTCTCTTTGGCGAGGACGCAGATGAAGACGATGTTGACACAATCGACTCGAGGCGCATTTTTGGCGTAGCAAAAATGTTTGGGTTTCTGCTGGCTCACGGTGCGCTGAGTTTGAGCATACTCAAGTGTCTAGATTTGGCTTACGTCCGGCCCAAGACGCGAGACTTGCTCGAAGTGATGCTGATGGTCATGATTTTGGAACTACGCAAAGCCAAGACGGAGGTGGAGACGGTTTTTGCATCGGTGGCTGACATGCCAGAACTGTCAAAGGGACTCCAGTACTTCTTGAGGAAGAGAGTGGCCAAGTCAGACCTGTTTGCAAACAAGAAGGACTCTAAGAGGGTCAAAAAGGCGTGTCGGACGGCGATCAAGGCGTTGGACGGTGGCGTTGAGGCGGCCACAGAAACATTGGACATGGTAGATCTGGATGAAGATGAGGATTAGGAATGTTGTATTATCCCGTTGGCTGGTAGTGGTAAGATTAGAGAGGAGTGCCCAAATTGCAAGGCCAGGTGACAGTGAAGTTGACCAATGAATATTCAAATCAAGGAGGCTCTCAAGATACAGATAAATTGGTGGCAGGATCCTGGATGGCAGCAAAGTCGGCCGGGAAAGAACGGGCTGGCAGATACCGATAAACACGCTAAACAGACAGGCCTGGAGCAAGGTTATCCGCGGTCCAAGGCCTCGGGTCCCGGTAGATGCAGCCCCCCTGCCCAGCCAGAGTAGCCCAACAGAAAGCTCCTCTACAGTGTGGACGCCTGGCTCCCAGCAGCCCGAGCACTGCAGCTCCCGCCAAAAAAAGCTCACCCACACACTTTTGGGGGCGTTGCAACCTCTAACCCGGGCCTCCCAATCGTCGACCTGGTCATTGTCAGAGAGTCGAGTGCATGACGAGCGTGCAATTCGTTTTCTCTCCTCTTGCCTTCTTCGATTTTGCCCATTACTAAACAGGCCAGAAAAAGGTCACCCATCTAGGCCACGAGACATCTTCGCAACGCGCCTCTAGCCTCCCTGTCGCCACCTCTCGCATCACTCCCGCCCTTTTTTTTTTTTTTGGTTTGGGTCTTTGACGAGTCGTAGCATTTGTGGATTTTTCCCCCATACCTCCTTTCCCCACCACACACCTCCTTCACCTTTGTCGAAGCAATTCGCACCCGACAACAAGATGCTCGCCAGCCGATTAATACCACGCACCACGGTCCGCTCTGCCTTTACACGGTCTACTCTGCCTGTCGTCCTGCCAAGATGGAGGCGGTCATATGCCACCGAGGCTGAGGAGAAGGACCTGGTTATCATCGGTGGTGGTGTTGCCGGCTATGTTGCCGCCATCAAGGCCGGCCAAGAGGGTCTCAAGGTGGGTGAACACGTCAAACACGTTCCTGTCTCGTGTGTCTGTGTCTATATGCGGACGCAAGTCTTTGGTCGCCGTGCTTGCTGGCCGGATCTGAAGACCGTTCCCGACTCCGGTGCTAATCTTTTCCTCCTCCTGATCAGGTCGCTTGTATCGAGAAGCGTGGAACTCTCGGTGGCACATGTTTGAACGTGGGCTGCATCCCGTCCAAGTCCCTGCTCAACAACTCACATCTCTACCACACCATCATGCACGACACCAAGAACCGCGGTATCGAGGTCGGCGATGTCAAGCTTAACTTGGCCCAGCTCATGAACGCCAAGGACACTTCCGTCTCGGGTCTTACCAAGGGCGTCGAGTTCCTCTTCAAGAAGAACGGCGTCGAGTACATCAAGGGCACCGGCTCCTTTGCTAGCGAGCACGAGATCAAGGTTCAGCTCAACGACGGTGGCGAGACTAGCGTTGTCGGCAAGAACATCCTGATCGCCACCGGCTCTGAAGCCACTCCCTTTCCTGGTCTTGAGATTGATGAGAAGAAGGTTGTGACCAGCACTGGTGCTTTGGCGCTCGAGAAGGTTCCCGAGAAGATGGTTGTTATCGGTGGCGGTATCATTGGTCTGGAGATGGCTTCCGTGTGGTCCCGTCTGGGTGCCAAGGTCACTGTTGTCGAGTTCTTGAACCAGATTGGCGGCCCCGGTATGGACACTGAGATTGCCAAGCAGGCTCAGAAGATTCTCAAGAAGCAGGGTATCGAGTTCAAGCTGTCCACCAAGGTCGTCAGCGGTGATGGCTCTGGCGAGAAGGTCAAGCTTGACATTGATGCTGCCAAGGGTGGCAAGGCCGAGACTGTGAGCAAACTATAACTCCTACCCCACGCTGGCTACTTCATGCGTGGCGTGATGTGACCATTGAGCATCATGAAGTCTTAGCTGACCTGAATGTTCTTCTTGTTTTAGATGGAGGCCGACGTCGTTCTTGTTGCTATTGGCCGCCGTCCTTACACTGCCGGACTCGGCTTGGAGAACATTGGTATGGAGCTGGACGAGCGCGGACGTGTCATTATCGACCAGGAGTACCGCACCAAGTTTCCCCACATTCGTTGCGTCGGCGACGTCACATTCGGACCCATGCTCGCGCACAAGGCTGAGGAGGAGGCCGTTGCCGTCGTCGAGTACATCAAGAAGGGCTACGGCCACGTCAATTACGGCTGCATCCCATCTGTCATGTACACCTACCCCGAAGTTGCATGGGTTGGCCAGAGCGAGCAGGACCTCAAGAAGGCCGGCACCCCTTACCGCATCGGAACCTTCCCCTTCAGCGCCAACTCGCGTGCCAAGACGAACCTCGACACGGACGGCATGGTCAAGATGATTGCCGACCCCGAGACGGACAGATTGCTGGGAGTGCACATTATCGGTGCCAACGCCGGGGAGATGATTGCTGAGGGTACATTGGCTCTTGAGTATGGTGCTTCGTCCGAGGATATTGCAAGGACGTGCCACGCCCACCCTACGCTGGCTGAGGCGTTCAAGGAGGCGGCCATGGCCACCTACTCCAAGGCTATCCACTTTTAGAGAGTGAATAAGGATGTATAATAGGCAGCAGAGTTTTTACATGTACATGAAGACTGTCATATTCATCACTTTTGGAGTCCGTACTAGACACTGGGAAAGCCTGAAAAGGAGCAGCAGATGGCGGTGCGTATGCAGTGCAGCAGGAGGAATAATCATAAAACTGACAGCACATGATTTTGAGCGATACGCCTACTTTCATCTTTCTTCTCCATGTCCTTCTCAGAAGAACACACAATTTCCGCAATGCTCCCCACAACTTTCTATTCGATCTGTTGCGTGTATTATGCTAGGACTTCGCGATAATTAATGTACGAATGCTTTGACCTTCACTTCAGCAAACCAAGCGGAAGTTACAATGATCACAGTGAAATTCTGACGAGCCATTGTGGTTATTTGGTCATCCACGTCCTACACCATGCAGGGTATCGCACGAGCCCGTAGGTGCTGGAGCAGAGCAATCGTCACTCCTTGGCCTCCAATGCCAGTGCAACACAGACCCAAATCATTTAAAGACATGTTGAATGTACTGGTGTTGCTGCTATTGCCACCACCAATGCCATCGCATCGCACGGGCTGGACATGACCTAAAGGGATACCAAAGGCATTATTCAGTCCCATGTACGGTCTAGTGGCATCAGGGCAGATGTGACAGAACGATTTGATGTTGAGGTTGGCAGCTGAATTGGCGCCAGTCCAGGCGTGAGTATGAGTGTGGCAAGACGGTGTCGAGAGTGAAGTAGCAGGAACATTGCAGGCCCAATTTCGATGAGGCATGGTGATGTCTGTGGATTAGTGCCACTGTGGTGGTGTTACGGCTTTTTCATTTTCGCTCTTAATTCAACGTTAAGCAGTCTTCGCCAAAATATGTAAAGCTCAATCACAGTCTCAACAAACACATATGATATGGACATACTCATCGGATTAGCCATGAGGGTCACGAGACTCTTCTTGTCCTGCCGTGAGGCTGCTACAGCCGACGCTTCACCCCTTTTCAGCCTGACTGTCACCAGCGACCGCCCTGGGACTCGTAGGTAGGTGGCCGCATCCTAACGGGTGCTTGTTGAGGCGAGAGCACGGATCAAGGTAACCAGCTTCGCACAGGTGATTGATTGTCTACCATCTTGTGTGGATACTTGTGCATGCTGGGGGAGTCACTGCCCAGAGAGAGAACATTGAGAACAGTGGAGTCAGATTTGCGATTGGCGCTTAGACGTGTCACCCTATCTCGGTCTTGTAGATAAGAAATGATGCTACTATAGTGCAGACGCATTCTGTAGTCCGGCCGCTTTCTTGCATGGCTTCGCGACTAGGTTGCGGTCGGCTCCCGTGTAGGGTCCGGCGACCGGTCTACGGCCCCGCGTATCAAACCACTACTTGGGATATTGATAAGAAGATAAGAATAGCGCGAGCTCGAAACCTTTCTCGGGATGCACTTGTACCCCGGATGTCAAGCCAAGTGAATGGAGGAAAAGGTGATGGTGAATAGCAAATATGAACATTATTTGAAGTCTCAGTCGCAAACCGAATCATGCTTAACAAGAAATTGCAAGTCTAGGCCTGCAATTGCCTTTGATCAAAGTTACTGTGGGCGGTAGATGTGCACAGACAGACGGAAGGAACCACTGCGCCTCCCTTTCTGCCAGATTGCGAATTGTACCTGCCAGCAACTGTGCCTGCCTGTCTGCCCAGAAAACGCTCGAGCTCCTGCCTCAGGACACGCCACATCACGGACCGTCATTGCAAATCATCCAAGCAATAGCTGCAGCTTTGTTCGACTGATCTGCGCCTCCTTGTTGCTTCTCCATTCTTTTTGTTTTTGGCTGTTGCCAACCTGTCTGTCTCTTGCGTTTCATGTTTCTGCCAAACAACTAGCCGTCTCTTCCGGCTTCTTTGTCACTTTGCGTGCGCGCCACACTCAACGACAACTGTCCAGTTGTGGGAATCTTGAGCCCGGTGTCCACCAACACGCGTCGCAACTACTGTCAAACGAGACTGAGGCTTCGCTGCCTCGGCCTATTCATTTATTGCCCGCCATGGCCACATCCACTGCCACACCCGCCAGATCTCGCGCAGCCACTACGCGCAACTATCCAGTCGTATCACGACGTGAGGTCGAGGATCTCATTGCCCGGGGGCGGGCCGTCTTCATCAAGGACCAGTACGTCTACAAGGTGGACGCGTGGATCAAGTACCACCCGGGCGGCTTCAAGGCCATCGAGCATATGATCGGTCGAGACGCCACAGATGAAGTCAACGCGTTGGTACCCGCCTGAATCCTTTGGCTGTGTCCATTTCATCAAGCCTTGTTATGCTAACTACGCCGGTTGCTAGTCTTCACTCGGCTGAGACCCGGGTCATGATGAACAGGTACCGCATAGGAAAGATTGACCATCGGTGGCGCAACATGGTTCCACCCATTCAGGGTGGCGTCTTCAGGAAGCTGGGCGAGCAAGACGCAGATATCGATGCAGCAGCAAACGACAGCGTCGAGTGTCCAACGCGGGACTCTTCGGACTCGAGTCGTGCTGGCTCACGGCCCCCTTCGCCCATCTTCGACACTGTCCCGCACAGTGACCACTCTCTGCGCAGTCGCAAGGCCGGTACTGCCTCGCCAGTCTCACGCCCCTCTTCGGCCACGTCCGTCACCTCCGCTGAAGACGACGAACCTCTCGACGGCATGAGTCTTTTAGACCGCAGGACCATGCAAGAAATCAAGCAAGATCTTGAGATTTACCCGGCCCTAGACGCTGCCACCCAAGACAGAATTGTCAAAAAGTATCACGAGTTGGATCAGCGCATCCACGCCGAGGGCTTGTACGACTGCAACTACTGGGCGTACGCTATCGAGTGTTGCCGCTACACCTTGTTCTTTGGCCTCTTCCTGCTGTTTCTACAATGGAAATGGTATGCCGTCAGTGCTTTCTGGCTCGGCTGCTTCTGGCATCAGTTAACCTTCACAGTCCACGACGCAGGTCACATGGGCATCACTCACAAATTTCACACTGATTCAGTCATTGGCATCCTAATTGCCGATTTTCTTGGCGGCCTTTCTGTCGGCTGGTGGAAGAGAAATCATAATGTTCACCACATTGTGACCAACTCGCCCGAGCATGATCCCGACATTGAACACATGCCATTTTTTGCCATCTCACACCGTTTCTTGGCCAGCCTCAGCTCGTCCTACTATGAGCGAGTCATGACGTACGACATCGTCGCAAAAACGATGCTGCGCATTCAGCATCATAGCTACTATTTCATCCTCCTCTTTGGCCGCTTCAATCTCTACCGCTTGTCGTGGGAATACCTCTTAGGAGCCCAAGCGCCTCGGAACGGTCCTGCATGGTGGCACCGATACCTCGAGCTGACAGGACACGTATTCTTTTGGTACTGTTTTGGCTACCGTCTACTTTACCTGACACTTGAGGACAATTGGTCGCGCTTCGTTTTTGTGATGGTCAGCCACATGGTCACGATGCCGCTGCATGTGCAAATCACACTGTCACACTTCGCAATGAGCACAGCCGAGCTCGGACCAGATGAGTCCTTCCCGCAGAAAATGCTGCGTACAACCATGGACGTGGACTGCCCCCAATGGCTAGACTTTTTCCACGGGGGCCTGCAGTTTCAGGCCATCCATCACTTGTTCCCACGCATCCCACGGCACAACCTTCGGGCAACACAAAAGCTTGTTCAGCAATTTTGCGAGGATGTTGGCATACCCTATGCGTTGTATGGCTTCGTTGATGGGAACAAGCAGGTCATTGGCCGGCTAGCAGATGTTGCGAGACAGGCTGCGATCTTGGCAAAGTGTCAACAAGCGATAGCGGAGAGTGATGATCCGCTGCATTATCACTGAGACGAGTTCTTATAACGGAGCCTCGAGTTGGAAAAACATGGCCTTGTGATGATTTGAAACGATTGATGCTTACACGGACCACTAGATATGACACCCTTGGATAGTTTTGGAATACTGCAGGCAGGCTCGCTTGTGTAGATAAGCTTGGTTGGGGTGTAGAAAGGAAAAGTAAAAAAAGCAAGGAAATGACAGCCACGTAAGGGAAGACAAAGTCAAACTATGCAAAAGAAAGACCAAATAGAGGAAACAAATACAAGAAGAGTGTAGGCTTTCTATGCGTCAATTCTACCTCGCATGTGAGACAAAAAGTGGGGAAAGGGGAGGAGGAATACAGGCTTGGGGTGATTATCGTGGCATATTCTTCTGAGGCAATGATTCCGTCGCCAATTTTCTTTTGTCTCGTCTAAATATCCGTTCAAAATTCCACCCTTTCCCATTCGTGTCAGAGGTCACCGCCTCTTCGATGGGGGAGGGGAGGGGGCTTAACCCTTTCAGAGACCGCCATAGACGCACCTGGCCACCCCGGACAAATATGCTACGCAGCATGCAGGTTGAGATAACCGAGTGTGACAAGATTCCCAAGATCCCGGGACTGGGGAGCACTGTTCTTTCTTCCAGAGATATCTCAATCGCTTGATGTACGTTTGTATATATATGTATGTCAATGTGCACAGTAAGTGGTGGGCTGAATCGTCCACGATTCTTTTTCCTTCTCCTGCTCTCATGCTTCCTTTTTATCGACTCTTCTAGGAGGACACCCTGATTCCATGGCACCACGCCCCAGTCGTTGGCTTATGTCCGGGAGGGATATAAAAACCAACAAAACGGAAGACGCAACACTGGTGTCGTCAAGCACACCGCATGTCTTCTGGTAACAGACAAAAGGGCAGAAATTGAACGAGACATCCATGGATACGTATAGTTGTGCATACTCACTTTACATGAGTGGTACCTTTTTACTTTCACTACAAGAACAATTGTGTTTTGCAGCTCAGTCTCAAAAAAGAATCTCCCCCACCATCCCCCCCCCAGAAACCCCACTCCAAGTCTGTGTTTGTGTCCCATCTCCTGCTAAATCCTGTCGATTGCATCTGTACCCTCCCTTAGTGAGACTTTGCAAATAAGGCATCTTGAAACAAATAGCAATCAAGGTTCCTTTTCCTGTTTCCCTGACGTCCGTCTGGGCTCCACAAATGCACTACTAAATGTAGTCCGTGAAATAAATGCACGTGTTCGGGGCGCTCTTCATATAGCATGCTTGCTCTCGATCCGCACTTGTAATATGTAGGTATGTTACATGGATATCACCTTTGGGTAGCTCGTGCTCACCGACAAATTGTCTGTTGATTACATATTCCGTTCAGCATTGGCTGTTACACTATTGTTAAATTCCCTTGGCAGCTGGCTGGGTGAGTTGATGCTTCTCCTCGAGGAGTCTGAAACGCGACTGCAATCTGTGCTCTGCGTACATAGCGAACCGTTGCAATCACGGGCCCCCGACAGAGACATGGCGTCTGGTGTATACTGACTGTATCGACAGATACATGAATGGACCACAACGCCGAACAAAAGTGCTAAAATGGCATGAGCCACAGGGTTTCTGAGAACCGCCCCAAAGACTTGACGTGCTATGTCCTTGCAAATAGCCCTGGTACCACTGTGTGTACTTACCCAAGCCTGGCAGGCCAGCTAGGTACCTAGGCCGAGAAGGAGATGACCGATACGTCAGGAGGGGTCAGAGGGGCCACGCCGATAATTCAGCGGGGTAGCAGTGCAAATGCCATGTCTCGGGAGCGCTGCCGAGTGACGTTGAACTGTCCGCGTCTCCTGACTAGCGTTCGCGCTTCCGCACCCATGGCAGCATAGGCATTCGCTTGCCCCGATGGATTCGTCTGCAACCTGGCAGCCCATCGCATCATTTCTGGCCCCGGAGAGCCGGACAGCGACTGACACAAGAAATCCAAGAGACCCCGCGACCCAGACCGAAATTGGCTTTTATGAAAAAGAAAGGAAAAACACTGGTCGACGCTAGTCTTTTACCAGAAACCGGTGAGCAGGGTTCCCTAGGCTCCCAAGGTGCAACCGCTCGTTACATCGAGAGATTCCTGGCTACAGTCCTCTATCGAGAGACGATGCTCTCTTTTGCTTGTTCCACCAATGTCGACAAAGGCCATTCGCTGCGCTGATTTCAGCTGCTCTGCCACTCTCGTCCAGGATTATTTGGCAGCTGGGCCTCGTTCAATCATATGATATTCATCGCCGCAGAATTGCGCACATGGCCGACAGGGTTCAGTCAAGCTGATGGGGCGAAACATGCAGAAAAATGACAGGCCGGGGTTCTCGGTTCGCAGTCATGGCGACCCACTCCATACCCCTGGGAACGACTAACGACGGTGGTGCTCGACTTTGGAGATTGTCTAGACAACAAGGCGAGAGCGAGGCCTGCTTGTACGACCGGCTGGTTCCATCATTTGGATTCTCCTGGTTGCAGACCGGCCTGGCAAAAGAATCGATCGCGACCAGGAACAAGGACCAAACAAAGGAAACAAGAGGTGGCAGGGTCAAGGCAGAGAAAAAGAAAGGACAGCAGAGAGAAGCCAGGGTTCTGCGTGGCACTGGTGAGCAGGTCGTTAAGCCATTCCGAACCAACTGGGGAATCAACATGGGTCCAAGGTCTTACGTCCAGCTGGCTCTGCACGAACCAGGTACCGTGTACGCGCTATGGGCCAGATCTTGAAGTTGCTTATGGAGCTCGACCCTCCAAGACTCTCATCCTTGGTCCCTCTGTGCCTCTGCTTGGACCGAGAAGCAATGATCCCAGAAGAGGAGGACTTGCTTTCACCGATATTTGCCTTGACATGGGCAAGCATGAGGGGGGTTTCGGAGTACTGGCTGGGTCGTGTTATATTCCAAGGCTCGAGCGCAACATCCACCGGAATTATTGTCGACCTCGTGGCTGCATTCCATCTTCCTCTCTTTCTCTCACATATACCTGCAAATCATCTATCCCACTCTTGCATCAGACCTCCAACACGATTGACTGCTTCACGAGCCCGTATCTCGAAATACCACGCCAATTCAAATTACTGCAGTCGACTGTTGGCGGCTTTAAGATCTCCATTTTGCAACTCGTCAAGGCCGGCCTCGTTAAAATCACATTACACTTCGTCTGTCGTCCGCGCAGGCGCGTCCAAATAGAGCAGCGCGAACCAGAAATCACTTGATTCCACCATGGGAAAAGGAAGGATGGATGAAGCTGCCGCAGAGCGGATCAAGAAGGCCAGAGGCGAAAAGGTGAGCCAGCAGCTAAGTCAATGCAATGTAGCCGCCTCACTGACAAGACCACGCACCACATCCAGGATGACTTTGCCAGACGAGCGGCACTTGCTGCCAAGACGAATAAAGAAACTTCAGGCCAAGCACAGGGCGGCGGTCAGAGCGGTGGAAGCAGTGGGAAACAAGAGAGTGGCGGCTCCAAAAAATGAGCTCTCAGCACCTGTTGATTTCGCCGCAAATACGAGACGATGTGAACTGTCGATTTCACGCTTGCCATGAGGCTGAGAATCGAATTATAGAATGGGAGGAAATCGTACGAGACGACTACCAACTTGGGAATTTTGATACTTTTTGTTTTTGGGAATATTGCTTTCGCGGGATTTGGGTTGGCGCTGGGTAGCAGGTGGGGTTCTGGAGTTCAATGAGGGGTGCGCAAAAGATGCTATATTTCTGTTGCAGCAACGGTCTTGAGGCGCCTGGTTGCGTCGGTCGAATAGCTTACCTCGCTATGGATCTACTGTAGGTCTTGATATGCTTGGCGACATCTTACGCAGCATCACTAGCTCCGTATACGCGCGAACACATGATTTATGCCTTAGCCCTACAAGCACCATGTAGTGTTTTGCTAAAATTCGTGTCATTCGACATTTGTGATGTCATTTATCAACTGCCTGCAGTCCAAGAGTGGCAGAGCGGCAGACTGGAGGACGATGAGCATGAAATCATGGGGTCACGGCGCAACGGCGTCGATCGTGGTTTTGCTCACGCTGGCTAGGACCTTGCATCGGCACTCAAGCGGCTGTGCCACGGATCCAAAAACGGTTTTTTCTGGTAACGACACCGCATCAACGCCTCGCACCGATTTGTGGCTTGCCTGATGTCCTTTCCTCATATTAACATCGATCTGGTTGGCTGCCTCTGCTCAGGCTAGAACTTGTGAGCGGTCCAAAACGTTGGCACAGATCTGGAAACCTGGACATGCATGGCGGCAGCATATGGATCGGGCCGTTCCCTCATTCGTTGGGATATCAAATGGTCAAGCCAGATATCAGGACTATATTGTAGTATCCAAGGACAAGGAAGAGGTTCAGCCAGTGGTCAAAGGTGGGCGCAGACTGCCGCTGCCACGGCGATGGCACGATATGGTATCAGCTATGATGTTGTTGTCGAGGTCACGCAATGTCATGGCAGGAGGAGAGTAAAAGGGAGAGGATTGGAACATTGGCTGGTCAGTAAAGACATCCACTGATCAGGAGCGAGGTGGAAGTGCGCTTGCCATCTGTAATGCACGTACCTTAGGTATCTCTGGCCGCAGGACTTTGTACCTAGATACGTGTTCAACGTCAGCAACTGCCCCGCCTTGTGCACTGGAAAGACAAGTAGCGTATACTTCGTCAGACTCATATACCTGGACCGGGTGCTCATGGCGCTGGTCGCTGCACCCTTGTTAGCGCCGTGGACGTCACGCCTGCTTCCTTGTCTGCGGCCCACTACAAAGAACCTACCAAAGCCTACAAACTGGCCGGGCGAGTAAGTACCTACCACTTGGCGACTCCAGCAACCTACGCCAGCCTCCCAACTTCCCTTTCCTATCGACAGAAATGCCCACGACAGAGCCGCTTGAAGCTCAAACACCCCACCTGACGACTTGATACCACATAACAACAACGAACCTTGCGCGAATTTTGTTGTCCGTTTGCCTCAACCAAGTCGACTGTACACTAGCAGATCGCAAAGTGCCAACCGTCACGGCTTATCGCGGCCTATTCAACCTTGAAACATCTCGATTTTAGGATTTGATTCCAGTCTGCAATGAGCCTGCGTCCGTCTCAAGCCTCATTCTTGTCGATTTAATAGCATTATCCTCCTCGTTGCATGTCCCTTCGACATCCAAAGCCGCTTATTCTGCCTCTTTGGGGCTGGGGGTCTCGACTGTTGGCTTTGTAGTGCAAAACGGCTCCGTCATCCGTCGCATCTGTATCCCCGCCACATCCTATCGCTCTACATCCAAATTCACCATGGATCCCAACGTTCAGCGCGCTCTAAATGACAAGCTGTATGATAAGCGCAAAGTTGGCGCTCTAGAGTCAGTTCAGCTTGGCCTAATCTGAGTCTGTCCGCCCCAGCTACTAAGACATGGATATACAGACTCGAACGCGTCATCCGCGAGCTCACGGCTGCCAAAGACTACGACAAGGTTACCGCGATCCTTGATCAGTTGTGCAATGAGTACGCCTATGCTGTCCATCAACCTCACGCCCGGAATGGTGGGCTAATTGGTCTTGCTGCCGCCGCGATAGCCCTTGGCTCGGTATGCTTTCTTGCCTATTGTATCTCGACCTTTAATGTATTGCTTTCATTGACGCACTGGCTCCGCTGTTAACACGCTATCAGGAACTTCCACGTTATCTTGAGACCATTGTTCCCCCTGTGCTGGCTTGCTTCACCGATCAGGATGCACGAGTTAGGTATTATGCATGCGAGGCTATGTACAACATCGCCAAAGTCGCCAAGGGAGAAATTCTGAAGTACTTTAACCACATATTCGATGCTCTCTGCAAGGTGTGTTCGCTATCCATTCGCATAATCGTAGGTTTTGATCTATCTTGTTTCAGATACTAATACTCCCTCAACTTTTGATTAGCTGGGCGCGGATTCCGAGCTCTCTGTCAAAAATGGGGCCGAGCTTCTCGACCGTCTGATCAAGGATATCGTGTCAGAGTCTGCAGCCACATATGTCAGCGTTCTAGAGATGCCCAACTCTGAGGGCATGGGTGACGATGAATACAATAATGATAAAGAGCTTGTGGATCATCCTACCGACTTGCCCACCGCCTTCTCTCTCAAGCAATTCATACCACTTCTCAAGGACCGCAGTTACACCATCAACCCCTTCACCCGCACGTTCTTGGTTGGCTGGATAACATTGCTCGACTCGATACCCGATCTTGAGTTAGTGACCTTCTTACCAGAGTTCCTGGGAAGTCTACTCAAATTTCTGAGCGATCCCAACCGTGACGTGCACCAGGCCACGCAGGCCTGCCTGGACAAGTTTCTTAATGAGATTAAGCGTATCTCCCGAATCAAGAAAGGGATAGCGGAGAGCAAGAGGTCTAAGGGTGAAGGCAAGCGCAAGCGGGTAGATTCGTTCGACAGCGGTAGCGCTCACGCCCATCTCGAAGAAGGAGACGAGATCGACTCTACTTTGGCTGACGAGGAGGATGGCACCAGCAGCGAGGAGGACTGGATACCTGGGCAAGATGTTCAGATCAACCACAAGGAGATCCTCGAGATCTTGACGGATTCTCTTGACCAGTCAAGCCCAATGGGTATCTCCAAGTCGATCGAGCGAATGGGCGTAACTTCGACAGCAGATGAGGATGGTTTGCTTGAGTCGCTGAAATGGATTGTCGAGTTCCTCGATATATGTCCCGAGGAAGTACTCCCCTTTACTCCCAAGATCCTCGCACATCTCCTCCCCGCAATGGCGAGCGGCGTCGACTCGATTCGCTTAGCAGCTGCGAGAGTGAACAATGCACTGATGGACTATGTCGTTTCGCTTTCAGATGAGCCTGAGCTTTATCTGTCACAGCGACCGTCTAAAGCGCCGTTGAGTGGAGAGCGTCAGGAAGGCGGCCCCAGCGGCCGCGCTTCTCTGGCTGGTACGCGTGAAATCGACACACCCAGTCCTACGCAAAACCCTCAAGGCCCGTCGCCTACGGAAGCTACACCTCGCGGTCCAACACCTGCGCCATCTAACCAGCCTCAAGCTGATTTGGATTATGCTGCAGCCGTCAACTCGTTGACTCTCCTATTCTTAAATGACCATGAAGCTACGCGGGTGGCAGCGTTGACATGGTTAATCATGCTGCACCGGAAAGCGCCACGTAAAGTCCTTGCGTTCAATGATGGCACCTTTCCTGCCCTCTTGAAGATATTATCTGATCCAGCAGAAGCAGTGGTGACAAAAGATCTGCAACTGCTATCGCAAATTTCCAGAAACAGCGAAGACAGTTATTTCACTAACTTCATGATTAGTCTATTGCAACTCTTCTCGACAGATAGGAGGTTGCTTGAGACACGGGGTAATCTCATCATCCGCCAACTGTGCATGAGTCTAAGCGCCGAGCGCATCTACCGCACGTTGGCGGACTGCATTGAAAAGGAAGAAGACGTCGAATTTGCCAGCATCATGGTGCAAAACCTCAACAACAACCTCATCACAGCCCCAGAATTGGCAGAACTTCGCAAAAGGCTACGCAACCTTGAGCACAAGGTAAAATATGAATACGGAAATGGCAGTATTTTTTGCGTCGGCATGCTAACCGTCTTCTATACAGGATGGACAGGCTTTCTTTGTGGCACTCTTCAGGTCCTGGTGCTACAATGCTGTCGCTACCTTTTCCTTATGCCTACTTGCTCAGGCTTACGAGCAGGCATATAATCTCCTTCAGATTTTGTACGTGCATTCGACAACTTTAACAGAACACCATGCTGACCATGTCGTCTGTCTAGTGCCGAGTTGGAAATGACAGTGAATATTCTTATTCAGATCGACAAGCTTGTTCAGCTTCTGGAGTCACCAGTCTTTACCTGCACGTAGTCGCTTTGCCATCCAGTGATGTTTTGACAAGACCAATCTGCTGACTTTTCCAAAGATCTTCGGCTGCAGCTGCTGGAACCAGAAAAATACCCTCACCTGTATAAATGCCTCTACGGGCTGCTCATGCTTTTACCCCAGTCATCGGCTTTTGCTGCGCTTCGAAACCGTTTGAACAGCGTCAGCTCTATCGGCTACCTGCACATCGCTCCCAGACCGTATGTTCCACCAAACGCGCCTCCATCACATGCTCGACAAGGGTCAGTGATGGATGCGACTCAATTACTTCAGTTCTCTCCTGCTCCTCGCTCCAAATCATGTGCTAGTATCAATACTTACACCGCCCCTCCTAGTTCTGCCTCCACTCCAAATGCGTCATCCTTTGACAGGCCGAATCGTCTCAAAGGGCGTGAGGATGGTATCATACGATGGGGTGAGTTGCTAGAAAAATTCCGCAGTGTGCAGGAGCGTGCTAGAAGAGCACAAAGACTAGGCGGAGAAATGGATGATAGATCGGCTATGGGAATTGGCGATCTGCGTATAGGCGATAGCCTTGAGCTGTCTCCTACGAAACCTTCAGTAACCAGGGCACCGCCTGTTCCTGTTAAGGATACGCCCGTGCCAGCACCGCCAGCGGCCAAGCCTAGGTCAGGACTTGGAAGACAGTTTGGCAGACTGGGAGCTTCGGTATCAGGGAGAAAGAGGGGGCAGCCTCAGTAGTAATATCCTCCAGCGCGTCATTGCTGTTATAGCAAGGAATGACGAAAAGCAAGCTTGAGATCCATTGCCAAAAACGCCCGCAGCCATGATCTGCCAAACGCAGTTATTGTAGTTCGTGTTGAGACAATTTGAAAGGAATCATTGCGATCTAGCATTCATCTGCCTTTGCGTGGAGTTTCTCGCTCGACGAGGTTCTCGAAGACGGCGTCCCGGTGGTCAGTAATGGCACGCAGCTCCTTGCGTAGGGATTCGAGGTGCTGGCGCGCCTGCTGGGTATCTGGTGGTAGGCCCTCAAAGTCACCAAGGTGCTGATCTAGAGTTTTTTTGACGTCGAGGAGCGCAAGGTAACTCTGCTCTTCTTGACGGAGTTGGTCTATGGTTGGGGATGGCGTCCCAACTGCCCCTGCCAGAGCTGAGACTCTATCATTGAGCTCAGGCAGCTTGCTAGCCATAACCTTGACCTTGCGCTGCATGTCGAGGTTTTGGCGCGACAAGTGGGCGGGCGGGCGATAGGTGTCACCATTGGCCTGATGGAGCAGATTGTCAAGTCGCGCCGACTCGGCGTCAATATAGCGCTGCAGGACAGCGACGCGGGCAAGGGCCTGGTCGAGGTCAAAATTGCGAACTTGAAGGTCAAGCATAGCCTGGCCCAATTGCGCCGGCTCAGCAAATGCCATGCCTAAGTGCACTGCAGAGGAAGCCATAGCGTCGAGAGATGCCTTGCCATCCTCGGTCAGGCTGTGCTCGACAGCGGTCAACAGACCTCGGCTGAAGGATAGGACAGAAGGAATAGTCGTCGGATCTCTGCCACTCGTGTGGACTTCCTCAAGCGTCTTGATGTTACTGAGAGCGTCAGCCTTTGCACGGACGAGCAGAGTACGATTTTCGTCAGCGACTTCGTTCAGGCTTGCGAGGGCCAGCAGGGCCTTGAGGGTGTCAGGATTCCTCTCAAATGATGGTGGAGAGCGGCCATTGTACTTTGAGGCTAGCCAAGCGTCGACGTGGCTCCAGTCTTTGGCCGCCGAAGCAGCCTGGCGGGCAAATGAAGGAGAGAAAATGGCCGTGTCTGGTGGGAGGCGAGCCATTTTACTGGACTGAGCTGTCGAGGAAAGAGTTTCGATGTCGGTGAATCTTGAATGCAGATGCGTATCGAAGACGTCTTTCACGTGCTGGAAAACACAAGAGACGCGATATTCATGGATGTACCAACAGGGGTTGGCTGCATCGACATGGAGATAAGCTGGGTACTTCGTTTTGCGCAGTCGGTATGTGCGTGGCAAAGTATTCTTCATGTATCTGCGTGGATCCGCGCTCAGCCTGTACCCGGACAGTACCAGTACCCAGTAGTAGTAGTCCAGGCGTCCAGCAACGCCATCGACGAATTGGGGGCAGCGGGACCACGGATCGCCGAGATCTCTCTAGAAGAGGCCAAGTTTACATTTTGCAGACAGCACCAGCCCAAAAGCAGCAGCAACAGGTATTATATGCAGCTGGCGTCAGAGAAGCGACCACCGTGACCTCTTTGTCCTTTCCAGGCTTTGCTCCTTCCATTCTTTTTTTTTTTTTTGGCAAGCACAATTTCTATTTTACATAGTAGTTGCATGCTGATCTTCAGTCTTTGCTGCCTCTCCTCTCTGGTCGGCTCCGTTCGTTGACGGTTACCACCCACTAGCCTCTGGCCTGGATTGCTCGTGTCCACCGCCTTCACGACCGCGCTTCAACTCCTTCCTTGCCTTTTCTCGGTTCGCAGTACTCGACCTGGACGTTGCGAACACTGTTGCGACCGGCATCTCGCGGCTCCAGTCGCCATGTTTGGACGTGTCTCAACACTGGCCTTCGCCGCCAGCCTTCTCTCGCTCTCTTCCACCGCCACCGCCCTCTCGCCCTCTGACATTCCTTCCGACACTCCCATCCAGGCTCTCTTGTCGCAAGCGCAGCAACATCTCTCCCAGGGCGCCACTTCCGACGCCCTCGTCTACTACGATGCCGCCATCGCCCGCGACCCTGATGACTACCTGACCTACTTCAAACGCGCCACCACCTACCTCTCCGTAGGCCGCGCCTCTCAGGCCGCCGATGACTTCCAGCGCTGTCTCGAGCTGCGACCCGGCTTCGAGGGTGCCCACCTACAATTGGGCAAGCTCAAGGCCCGCACTGGTGACTGGGATGGTGCCAGGGAGCAATACACCAAGGTGGCCGGTCCCGGCGCTTTGTCACCCGAGTTGGACGAGCTGCTCGAGGCCCAAGGCGCCGCCAAGCTGGCTGGAGAGGCCGAAGCGAGCGGCAACTGGGACGATTGCATCAACCACGCCACGACGGCCGTTCTCGTAGCGACCCGCGCGGTGCCATTGCGAGAACTACGCTCGCGGTGTCGGTTCGCCAAGGGTGAAGTCGAGGAGGGCATGAGCGACCTGCACCATGTCCTCAACCTGCGGCCGGGCGACACGAGCCCGCACGTCACAATCTCAGCCAACACATTTTACGCGCTCGGTGATTTGCAACAGGGCATGGCACAGATTCGCAAGTGCCTGCACTCAGATCCGGACTCTAAGATCTGCAGGAAGCTGCTCAAGCAGCAAAAGGCAGTCGACAAGACGCTGGCAAAGGTTGAACAGGCCTTTGAGAGAAAATCGCCAGTGACTGGAACGAAGCTGCTGAGGCCCACGGGCGAGGACGCAGGTCTGATCAACGAGGTCAAGGAGCAGGAGGCAGAACTACGCAAGGACGGCTTCATCCCAGAACATGCACCCTCCCGCCTTGTCGCACGGCTGGTCGAATTGGCATGCCAGGGCTACTACGATGTGAGTATTTTCCCCAGCTCGAGGATAATGTACTGCTTGTTGCGCCTACTTTCATACCATCCCTCATAACTTCTCAACTTGAAAAGGCCAGACAGTTGACAGTGAATTGACTCCTTTTCTTTTCCAGGCAAACAACAAAAAGGCAAAGGACTACTGTACCGAGTCTCTCACACTAGACGAAGACTCCTTCTACGGTCTGCTATTCCGTGCAAAAGAACAAAAAGAAGCCGAGAGCTACGAAGACGCCGTCCGCACGCTCGAAAAGGCAGGCGAGGTCAAGCCCGATAAGAAGCAATCGATTGTCGACCCGTTGCTGCGTGACGCCCAGCTCGAGCTGCGCCGGTCCAAGACCAAGGACTACTACAAGGTTCTCGGCGTGGCGCGCGACTCTGACGAGCGCCAAATCAAGTCAGCCTACCGCAAACTCACGGTGCAGCACCACCCGGACAAGGCCCACAAGAACGGCGTCACAAAGGAGGATGCCGAGAAGAAGATGGCGCAGATCAATGAGGCATACGAGGTGCTCAGCGATCCCGAGTTGCGCGCCCGCTTCGACCACGGTGATGACCCCAACTCTCAAGAGCGTCAAAACCCCTTTGCGCAAGGCGGACACCCCTTTGGCGGTGGCGGCAGCGGTAATCCTTTCATGTTCCAGCAGGGTGGCCAGCAGTTCAATTTCAAGTTTGGCGGCGGCGGCGGCGGGAGGTCGCCCTTTGGGTTTTGAAAATAAAGAAAGTGGAAATGTACATACTTCTCTTCCTGTTCTGCTTGCGATTTCTTGTTTTTGACACTTTCGACCATTACGTCCTTGAGATTCTGGCGTCTGCGAATTGGATGGAGTTTGGGTGTTGTGTCAAGACGCCATGATAGGCGCATGCAAAGAGACACAGTCGCGCGCGTGTCATTTGTCTTCATGAATGGTTCCTTACTGCAAAGAGCAGCAAAAACAGACTACTGTTACAATCACTAGTAGCTCCTGAAGCACCCGAATTCCTGCTAGATACTCTAGTCTGAATGCTCTAGTAATAGACTTCTACACATACGACCGTACATCGGGCAGCGACTACTGAATGCCTTTTAACACATGGAACTCAAGCTGAATTATTCGTCTGATCTCATATGCATACACATCATTCTGCCAATTGTCAATGTGGTCAGTAAATTAGCAAAGGGTCAGAACTTTAATTTGATAGATATGGCATTAGCAAGCGCTTTTTGTTCTCTAATATTTTGGTTTACCCCCAGACGGCCCTGCACTTTGCACTCAGCCCTTGAACGGCGCTTTGGTTATGTACACTGGATGCAGCACCCATCTCCGCCATTAGCAGAAATGTAGGCTGCGCTCGCTTGTAGTCATATGACAACCTCTTGTACGCTTGTACCCACATGCTTCTGGCTACAGCTCCCTCGTGCGGGCACTGCGCTCCTTGATTTCCCACGACAAGCATAATTCAAATGCTCAGAGTCCGGCAATGCGGGAAATGGCAAAATGTTCAAACACTGCTAGCGATTATAAACGGGCCGGTCGAAGGCGCCCGCACGGATATGGCGTCCGAGCTATTTGGCTAACCGAGTGCGACTCCAGGATCTTTGAGCACAGAGTGGCTCTTATAATGACCGTCTGTCCCACTTCAAGAGGTGTCGTTGTTGGAGCGGATGAAGTATGCCCTAAACGCAGTAAAGGTTAGCAACCAAGCCCAAAACCACACATCTGCAAATAATTCGTTGCAGCATAATCTGGCCAGTGCACTATGGCAACTCACTTTGAGAACTCATATGCCGACCAGCAAATGGCTGTGCTTGGCATAGTGGTGACCACTCTAGGACGGATGCCCTTGAAAAAGCCTTTGACTCCCTCTCTCCGGTACAACAATTTGCAACCAGCCACGAACCCGTTCACTGTTCGAAGTTCCGGGTCCGTCGCACTGCCTCTAGTCTGCAGCATAGTCTTGATAACGTCCATCGGTGTGGTCAAACCAGCGGCGAAGCCGCCAGCGACTGCGCCAGCTATGCAGTGGGTGAAAGGATCGTATTGCTTTGAGGGGTTCATGCTTGTAGATATCGTCTCGTATGCGAGGAACTGAAGCGCGGTGAAGGGAACAGTCATCGAGAGTGTCGTTGGGTAGGAAACGTAAAATGCGCTAAGACCCTCGGTTCTGTACACATACTTTGCGCAATCGGGCATGGATCGGTACATCTTGACTGAGTTCTGTATCTGCATTCTTTGTTTGATAACTAGAGCGGCGCGTCAGTAAAACTATTCGCAGCACAGATCCAGACTCCAAGTGATTCACATACCATCGAATGGGTTCATGAGGGCGTCGCTGGCAATGGTGGCGCAAGCTCCACTGGTGGCTGTTGATATGGTCAGCATTTCGTTCGATTGTATGCTTTTCTTCCTCTTATTCTACTACTGCCACTGCAGCAAGCTGTTTTCAGAAGATCGATCCTTACCTGCAGCCAGAGGGTGGTGCACGCCAGCCTTGTTTCCACCCATGAGGTGCTTGACAGCCTCGTAAGTGGCAAAGTAGACAGCGTGAGCAGGGCCTGCACCAACAACAACGCTAGACATGCCGCGCCACAGACTCATGATACCCTCGCCGGTGGCCATTCGGTATGTGCCCTGGATAACACCATTGTAGACAGCAGAAGGAGAAGGGTTCAAGACCTGCATTCGTGTCTATTTAGAAAGGGCGCGTTAGCATGGACGCAGCGCCAGGCGCAAGAGGCGCAGGAAATACCGTCTTTGAAATCGGAAGAACGCACCTTGATAGCATCAATGGGGTACATGACAGTGTGCTCCTGTGCGGCATCAAAGTCAGAAAAAGTGCTAATCAAGATCGGGTCGGGAAGACCGGATACTGACGGCTATGCCTGCAAAAGCGCCTGCTGCCATGTTTTGCAGCAGGGAGAAGTTGGGTGGGAGGGCTTCATAGCTGTTGGCGAGACAAGACAATTAGTATCTCTCAAAGGGAAGCGCGTCGGAACTGGCTGATGGCCCTCTGCTTTCTTCTTGTTCTCTGGTCGCGTATACACAGTCTATCTGCCCGCACCTCTTGTTCCGCTTCTGCCTGAGTTGTAGACTCACTCGTATTCATCGACGGGCTCTGCATTGGGCTGGGCCATTGGGGCCACAGCGGCAGATGCTTCGCCGAGGGTCTTCTGGAAATCCAGGTTGGCGATGGCAATGGGTTCGGGGGCCGTTCGCAGGCACAAGCGGCGGCAACGGTAGCTCGTGAGCACAGCCTAGACCAGATGGACCTCCTGGCGGGAGTCGCAATGCTTCGTCGTTGGCTTGCGGCTTGGTGTGGTCGCTTGCTATGTTGGTGACGCAATGGACTGTGGTGTGCGGACAGGAAAAAGACCGCGGCGGGCGAGGCGAGGTGCAACGAGGTGCGGCGGCGCAGCAAAGCACACAGCAGTGGTGGCCAGGTCGGTGAGATTGCAGCACAGGCGCACGAAGCTCGAGCAGGTGGGCAACGGCAATGGCGATGCTAGCCAGGGGGAATGAGGCCGAAGAGAGAGAGGGAGACAAAGAGGGCTGGTGAGCGCAGCGTGTGGGAGCGTCAAAGCGAGGCTTCGCTGTTTGCACCTCACGGGCCGTGAATGGAATAAAATTCCGAGGAGCCCAGCAGCGGCGATAAAGCTGGGCGGGTTGGCGGCCGAGCGATTGGGCTGGGGCTAGGGGGGGAGGGTCGCTGCTCCTAGAGGGCTATGTAGTACAAGGCTCCTTGTACACGGTACCACTTCCTGCACCAGCACTACTTGTGGGCTGTGCTGGTACCTACAGCCCCCCAGTGAGCCCCGTAGCCGGAAGCCTTGAAGCCTTACCTAATCCAGCCTCCGGGTGCTATCAAAGTGCCTATCAGTGCCTGGCACCCGGTCACCTAGATCCCAAACTGCTCCTGCAATTGGGCGCTGAAGATAACCTGTGGAAGTACTTGCTTTCGCTCTGATTAAATCGCAATACTTGCTTTTCTCCTTTAAGCGCTCTTTGCTGTACAGCAGGCCTCTCACAGTGTAAGTACTCACTCAACACCTGCACCACCTGCACCATCTTCCACAATCCAAGCCAGCAAAAGAGCGCACGAGTGTGGACTCTGGTCCTGCACCGCATCGTGCATTGGCGCGAGTAGGGAAAAAGCCTAGACATGTCTTTGACACGCCTGCAAGGTCGTCTCTGCCACTGGCTGTCAGGGGCGCAATGGGCCATCTTGGTGCCTTTGAAGTGCCTCGGCCCGGGGTGCGGTCGATGCCGGGCCTGGCCTGTCGCCTGCCCTACCAGCGCAAAGCTTCTCGAACGTGGAACTTCACAAGGCCTTGTCCATGTCAACTTGTGGAGCGCTATTTGCTTCGGATTCCATTTCTGTTGTTGTTATTAGAAGTTGTTGGATGACAGCAACATTCTGCTACTTGCTGCTATTCAGCACCACGAGACCCAATGCCTGTTCTTCGAACGGTACCTCGACCGGTGTCCTTGCTGTACCAGCAGCCTCTAGCGTTCTTGTTTTACGGAAGCTTATGGTTGATCTGATATATATTCATGGGCTTGAACATATTCAGACTTATCCTGTTATTTTTCACTTCTCCACAAATGTTTACAGCAACACAATTCCTCATTTGGTCTTTTGACCGGCCAGACTGCCAGGATTGAAATATATCAATGATTGGCCCCAGAGTCGTGTGCACTATGAGGCATTCATAAGGACAAGAGCATGCCCATCGCAATGTGCACTCTCGCTGATTGTCATACCATATTTCATACCAAATCGATCCTCCCACGGTTACATCCTCACAAATCATCCAGGGGTCCGGACCCGGTGCCGGTTTACGGGGCCCTTGCATGTGCCAACAGACCACACTGCGACCATGGCCCTCTTTCGATCCTCTTTGAGTCGGATCTGATAAAAAATAAAATCATGCCGGACCCGTGACTGTCAGCACTACACCCATTTGCAGCACTTGCGACCACGGTAGGCCCCCTTGTGCCGAGGGAAACAAAGGACAGATCTTGTCACCTCGAGTTTGTCTTTGCGCATCCATTTCAGCCCCCCTCTCTCTACATATTCGGGCTTTTTGATATGGATTATCCAACATTGCACTTGGGGAAAATCTCGAAACAGATTTGATTGATAAGCCTGGCATGCTACAGCTCGGGCGGGCATGAGTAACCCACCTCGGATTGAAGAATTCTGAGTTGTGGGAGTTCTTGTGTGTCCTACCTACTTACTAAATACTTGTGGGCATAGTTGGTCTATCCACCGACCCGGTTTTTCTGTTCGATGTATCTTCGCCCTCTCGACCGCCGGTTCGGAGGACAATCGGTTAAGTCGATGCTCCGAGCGGCCTTGTCTCAAAAGCCGTGCCTCTATTTCCTACAAAAGCCCGTTCTTCGTTTCATAACCATGCAAGAATACCAAGTGACAGGATGGTGTGTTTTCAGTAAACACCGATAAGATATGCTGCAAACAGCATTTCGGCTTATCGATCAGGCGTTATAGAAGTGACCCCATGCAAAGAGCCAGTATCTTAACGAATGACCACCTCATTCGTCTTCGGAACCACGAGGCGTGATTATCACCTCCGTTGTGTTTCTCTATCTGCTTGCAGAGCGTTCAGTCCGCTTGGTAGCTATATCGGAGTCCTCAGGGTCTAGAACTTGGTCGCCATAGTGCGCACTTGGAACTAGAGGCAAACGAGAACTCTATCTTTGAAATCTCATCTTTATTCTGTGGTTTCACGAATGAGTGCCACCTGAGGATGTTAAAACTGCTGCCTGTGATTCTGCCCTGAACGCCATGAAAAGATCTTGTTCGCTTGCTCGTCCCGCTCTTGGCGCCAATCCACCACAGTAAGAACGCCAATCATCGATGCTTCATTTCTCGTTGGAATTGGTACATAAGCCCCAGTACCCCAACTTCATCTTCAACCTCATTTACTCCGCTGTCGCCTCGCCCAAGCACGTGTGCTGGCGATGTCTGCCACTCTGACTGGTCGAGGCCATGTCCACTCTCGTAGACATCATCCTCTTCGGCTCTCATTGTTTCGATATCCTCCTCGCTTATGCCATCTTCGTGTCCCCCACTTGCCGTCCGGCCTTTTCGCATACGAGATACACTCTTACCCAGCGGCGGTACTTGAGGCTGATGGTGCGCATCAAGCAGAATCGACGCCATTGGCGAGAAGCTCGGGGGTGCCTGCGCGAATCTAGACGGTTGACCGGGCTGCAACAGTGCTCCGGGCACACGGCTTCTTGCCCTGCCGAGCTGGCTATGGCCCATGCGTGATGTTGCCATATCATTACCCAACGTTGGTGACTGAAGGCCCGGAAACGCTGGTGGAGGCTGAAATTGCTGGCGCGCATTTGGTGGTAAATGACCAGGAATACCTGTCTTGGGGTTGATCACGTAATTGTCGAGGAATCCATAGAATGACGCCGCCATCTTGCCGTGTTTCGTGGAATAGTAGTCTCCTCGCACGTCGCCGCTGATGCCAGGTTGCTTGGGAACCTTCTTGAAATCGAAGACTGCGAAGGAACACACATATCCCAGGCCATCCACATGGATTGTAAATTCCCGAAAGAAGTCGACAATTTGATCGCTTGACCGGGGCAAGCTGACAATAAGGATCAAAGGTGCAATCAAAATGCTCACGATTTCTTCTATGAATATGACGACCTTGTTCTTGTAGAGCCCGGAGAAGTCGACCTTCACTTCATAGCTGTGCAGTCGTCCTTTCCAGTGATCGGGTTCATAGTGGATGTATTCAATGACTTGACGCAAGACGTACTCGGGGTTGAAAACGGTATTGTCATCTGGGATTACACCTCTGGCAAAAGCCCACGCACCCGCAAATATGCTCAAATAGAATAGTGCCGTTCTATCATGGGTGATCTCGAAGCCCAAGAAGAGGTCGGGATCAATCATGGTAGCAATGGCTAAAACGGTAGCCAAGGCCCCAGCCACGAATGCGACTGTCCGAGCCAGACGTTCCGTTACCACGCTAGGAAATTGATCGAGATATCGTTTTGCAAAGGGGTACGACATGTTGACACGCTCGTAGAAGATGTGAGGTAGCTCGTTGAACTCTCTGAACTTCCATTCAGCAAGAGGTGTATAGGCTCGTGTACCCAGAGATGAGGGGTTTTTATGGTATTCCTGTAGAGAGAGTCAGCACAATATCTCTGTTGCATCGCACATACCAGGACGAGACATACATGGAAGTAGGTCAAAAAATGCATAATGAACAGGTAGCCGGCCATGAATGGCGCAATCAGGAGTGTCATGAATCCAGCAAAAAGGAATCTGGCTCTGAGTTTTTGGCTCAGCTGGCCACGGCGATCCGATTTCAGGAACTCCTGATTAACTTGGCCTCGCTCATCAAATACAAAGTCCATGATGCTGAAGTTCAATGTCCACTCGAGCAGGCGGGAGAGGAATTGTCGGCGACTGAAGAAGGGCAACGGAATAGACAGATCCAGCACATCCTTGTTGATCAAGGCAATAAGGAAGTTCTCTCTGCGCATCAGGCGATTTGCAATATCATGGGCATCAAGTCGCTCTTTCGACTGGCTACCAAGCCATTTTCGTTGTCCCGGCTTTTGTCGTTCTGCTGTTTTGGGATTGCTGTCTCTAAGCTCCATGATCCGAGCAACAACGTCCTGCCAGGACACAGTTTGCATATCGTGCTCTGGTATCTCGAGAAGATGCACGAAGAAATCCCGCATGATAGTCATGCGTCTGAGATCTAAAGGAATTTGAAATGCTTTCCAAATCCAGTAGAAGGCAGTGATCCACAACGCAAAATTCCATGCTACTGACATCTCTCTAGTACACCTTGGCACCAAAATTTGTTGCATCGTTCTGTTATTCGGAATTTTGTCGTAATTAACGCACTGAGTTAGAAACGTAAGAAAAACAGCGATGAAGCCTATTTCCACGAGGTGGAGGAAGCGGTCGAGCAAGATGCACCAGAATCCATTGCCGCGGTAGTAGTCGTATACGTCCTGCATGAAGCTGTCTAGGTTGTCGACATTTGCCCATCTCCATTCTGCTTTTTGCCGAGCGGTACCAGTCAGAGTATTGGCAAGCGCCCTTGGTTCTCTCCGCCCAAGTTGGGACCCTGAGGACAAGGTATCTTCTTGGTGCAACTGCTGCTGGTTCTTGATCGTCTCCCACTGAGCACGGCTTCTTCTGGTCGGACGGCCGGGTATTGCTGCCGGTCTCTGCGGCGGCAGGCTCTTTCGGGTCACGTCAGGCTTGTGTAACGATTCTGTCTCGTGATGTTCGACCAACAACGAGGCTGGTACATCGTTGTCACCATCCTCGTCATCGTGCAATGGCCAAATTGTAGGCCTTTTTGTACCACCAGAACTGAGCGTGCGATCACGAGTGTGGCTGGGTATTGTATTTCTGCTGCTGTCTACGGCAAGTGTGTCGGGGTCGAGCTCGTCATCTTGGAAGGCATGGTTGAGGTTCTCTTCGTCCAGTGCGAGTCCAGCGTGATCCTCAACGTCAAACTCATCTGCATTGGTAGCACGAAGCTCTTCATAGAAAGATTTGCGTTGACTTGCAGGTACAAGCCTCGAAAAAAGGTTCGAAGTCATCGTATGAGTTGCACGAAACACGGTTTGTTATGTCTAGTCGAGCTGCAGCCGAAGCGTTGTCATAGTAGCAACCCGGTCGGAAAGATGAGGCACATTGGGCGTACGCTTTTCGGAGCGGCACAAGGGTGTTGAATTGCGATGCGATCCTTGGGTGTGGTAGAGGTTTCGCTTCCCTGTCATCGATCGTTCACCGTTGGTCGCCTCTTGTCGCGCTTGCGGTCCGCGTAGTCAGGACGGGCTTCAAATGGAGCGAGTTCTGCGCAGCCAGGGCTGCGATGAATGACAAGTCACCTAAAAATCAAGGCAGCACGCGTGATTGCCACAAGAAGAGAGAATCGGCGCAAGAGTCGGTTTGATGTGTTGAAATATCGGTCACGAAGTTGAGAGAGGACATATGACCATCTGCCACGCTGCCTAGACTTAACAGCCGCTATCAGCAGCCTCTTATCGGCTCAGTGACTATGACGATGCCACCTTCTTGAATGGCAGGCGGTCAAGAGTCATCCATAATCTTACTCAGCAGGAAACAGGCCAATACTACTTCTTGAGAGACCCCGTAGCTGAAGACCCAGCTCGGAAGGAGGAAAGTGCCAAGTACCTAGGTACACCAATTTCAGGCTAGGCGGCACCCAGATACCTTTGTAGAATATGACACGGTTCACAGCGTGCCTAGCCATCCACATGGGTCAATAAGAACGGTGGTGATGACCCCTTACCAAGCCATACCTTCGGGATTCGCTGCCTGGCCCGTCACAACAATTTTGGAATTTCAAAGCTTCCGATGAGAACTCGAGTAATCGATCTGCTAGGTCAACCGAGAAGCTTTTCTGACTTCGCCGCCTTCCGCAAGGTCACTGAGACTGCATAAATCGCCTAGCGCGCGGTGTCCCATCCGCCCATCATCAGCAGACAGTGTATCTCCGATCGCAAGTCAGGATACATTTGCAGACAAATAAACGTGCTCACGATGATTACTTCCGACACTTCATCATACTCGGCCCCGCTTCCGTTGCGCTCGCCGTCAGCAGGCCATGTCAGCGCTCATGACAGTCCCTCGAATGTACAGACGCCAGGAACGATTTCGGCTTTGAAAAGCTTCACGCCCTTCACTTCGAAAGTGACTACTGTTCTGGCAACTTCTTATGCAGATTCTGAATTTCGAGATACCTTATCTCTCATTGACAGTCGCCACATCACCAACTCCTCTGCTACAAGGCGGCAATTACGACTTACGCTTCAAAAGGAGGTCATCGACAGCAATGGAGACATTATTGCCGAATTTGGCAAAGTCTCGGATGTGAGTTTAGTCTTCGTGGTCAGCTGCTATACTCAAATTCCAAGTGTCTAATGGCCATGCTAGCAACTTCGCCGCATAGGTGCTACAATCTCGAGACTCAATAAGAGCTATGATGACATGAAGTCACACATCTCCGCAGCTCATGACACAACTTCAGTCCTCATTCCCGAAGCCAAGTCTCTCATGAGGCAGCGGCAGCAACTAGAAACGAAACATCAGCTTTTGACAGCTTTCAACAAACAATTCATACTTTCCGAAGAAGAACTAGCAACTCTAACTTCAACCGCCGAGGCCGTGGATGATCGCTTCTTTGCTGTCCTCACAAAGGCCAAAAGAATATGCAAGGATTGCGAGATCTTGCTTGGCTTTGAAATCCAAGCCTTGGGCTTGGAGATCATGGAGCAAACCTCCAGAAATCTCAACCTTGCTTTCCAAAAACTGTATAGGTGGATCCAGCGCGCTTTCAAGACTCTAAACCTCGAGAACCCACACATGGGATCATCGATACGACAAGCCCTGCGCGTACTTGCAGAACGGCCATCTCTCTTTCAGAGTTGCTTGGATGTCTTTGCCGAGACCAGAGAGCAGATTCTGTCTGACACCTTCTTCACGGCCTTGACAGGTTCGTCGCCTTCGGGGGTTCAGGATCGGCTCATCAAACCCATCGAGCTCGCCGCTCATGACCCGTTGCGCTATATCGGTGATATGCTCGCTTGGATCCACTCAGCTACGGTCAGTGAGCGAGAGGCCTTGGAGGTCCTTTTTGTTGCTGAAGGCGAAGAGATTGCCAAAGGCATCCGAGCTGGACGAGAAAACGAAATATGGCACTTGGCCGAAGATGACGAAAACGAGATTACCAGCTTTGATCCAGTCAAAGCGCTCAATGAGTTGGTGGATCGCGATTTATCTGGTGCTGCCAGGATTCTACGCCAGCGCGTAGAGCATGTGATCCGGACTAATGAGGAGGTCATTTTGGCTTACAGACTCGCCAATCTTCTCAACTTCTATCGCATTACATTCACCAGGCTACTCAGCGCAAAGTCAGTCCTCGTAGATGCATTGCAGAGTCTCGAGTCGGAAGCGCTGCTTCAGTTCCGCTCCCTGATGAGAGACTATGTGAGCAATTTACAACACGAGTTCGAACAAAGACCTATCAGTCTAGAGTCGCCGTACTTTTTACACGAATCTCTAGAGCAACTGTCGGCTGTGATGAAAACATACGACACGTCTCTCTCCTCAACAGATAGCCGGGAGGTAGACTTCCAGCCAATCCTGACAGAAGCATTAGATCCTTTCCTGGCGGGCTGTGAGAAAATGGCCGAAACATTGGAGCCACCATCTAAGACGATATTCTCGATCAATTGTGCTAATACTGCCATCGCTGTCTTGTCAGCTTTCGATTTTACGCAAGAGCGGACCCAATATCTCCGAACGCAAGTCGACCAATTGTCTCGAGACTTAGTCGACAGTCAATATCTCTTCTTCCGAAACGAGTCAGGTCTGGACGCACTATTGTCCACTCTGGACTCGCTGTCGGGCAAGGAGGAAGATATTGAGAAGATTCGGACATTGGACGCGTTCCAACCAACATCGCTGGAAGTAGCAAGCCACACTTTGGACAATTTCCTGGCCTCTGCTCTCATGGATGCTGTTGGAAGCATGGTGCAACTGCAGGATTCGCGCCTGGGCCGTCAAATTACTGAGGAAGCAGCAGAGAAGTTCTGCATCGACTTTGGGCGTTTGGAAGATGTTCTCATGTCTGCAGATGAGTGGCTGGAGCTACAAAGTCAACAAGGCAAAAGTGATGATAGTGTGCCCAGCCTGCGAACCGCATTTCCTAGAACGGCTGATGAGATCCGAGTTTTGCTCTCATGAACGATTCCGAATTGAAATTGAGTCCATGGACTTGCAATCAAGCAAAGGTGGCTTTCCTGTGATATGCTTCCTTGTGTGCTTGAATACATTATTGATGATTGATCGATGATCGATCTCGTTGTCTTGAATTCGAAGCCGACTTAATATCTGCCTGGATAGGCATGCAAGACGTGTTTCGTCGAACAATGAGCGCGTTTGGATTTTGGGTGGCTGCCATTATCCATATAATACTTTAGTGTCTATCACTAAGAATAGGAGTCGGTCGCATGGTTGGTCTCCCCACGGGCTGACGCTATCCTGTCAGTATCCCTGTGGGGAGGCTAGGCGGACGTAGCAGGGGTCTGTCTACACACAACCGCGGTGAGCGCACTAGACCCTCGCTGAGAAACTGCAATCAATTGCGCAGTTGAGGAAGGAAGTCGCTCTAGGCCAAGTCGTGTTCACTGCAAGTATTTATATCACTCCACATCGCACTTGGTTCACGTTGATGCGAGTCTAATAATCCATCGTACCTGTCTTTTTGGTACTGCATTTTGTGATTTAAGCAACCCTTGAGAGCGCGACTCTACTTGAAAGTTACGTCACCCGAGCCAGGCCACAAGGGCTTACTTCCCTTTCCTCAAGTACTGCCATTCTGCGGGCAAGCGAGACTGCTGTTTTAGGCTTTGAAGGAGCACCGTGTGGTCGATGCCTGAGCCAGGCTGCTTGCATCACCACCACCTACGCTAGCCAAATATTTGCACGAGCTGCCATTCCCGAATACGGACCGACCTTGCTGCCATTACATTCTCGACCCAGATGATCTCGAGCGCGAGTCTGCGCATGCCTTGTCCGTGAACTTTGCAAGTGCGGGGCGAGGGGTCTGGCAAGCGACACCATGCTTCGAAATCGTTCCGCTCTGCCAACCCTGCAGAAGACGTACGACGAGAGTTATCTAACGTGCAGCACCGCGGTGTATTATGAGAGCCAGGTAAACGCCCAACACCCTGCCCCTTTCCTGCGATTGTCACACTGACCGATGCACGCTACAGGGCGATGAAAAAGAGGCCATGCGCTGCTGGAGATCGGCGCTCGACAACATAGCCGACCACAACGCGCACAAAGTCACGCCCAGCTATGTCCCCAAATCCGAAACCGAAAGCGCTCTAATCGAGAGTCTCAAGAAGCTGGAATTGCAGTGTAAAGAGAGGATTGATCTGCTAGAAGCGCTCAGAGTATCACGCCAGGATGACGCGACTCACAGTCCCAGGACTCCCGTCGGCGAAACGAGGGCCGAGTACATTGACGCGTCGGACGCCCAGACACGTCACGCATCCAGCAGCAGCAACAATAACAGCAATAGCGTTAGCAATAAGGGCTGGCTCGGAAGTGGAACGATACCAGCAATCACATACCCCGAGTTGTCACGACCTGCCTTACCACCCCGGCCATTACTTGCCACCAGAACATCTTCCGAATTGGCTGTGGTAGGGCCGCGACATCTCAGCGCGGAGATCATTGCCTCCTCGTCTACACCCAGGATATCTCGATATGCGGCAAACTCGCCTCGCAAAATATCGCGGTCCCCAAGCCCTGAAAAGTATACAATGAGGACGACATTACGCTCAACCAAGTCGGGTGACAAATCCATCAAGCGCAGGTCCCTTCCTAGGCTGACAGACGAGCCTGGTGCAAGCAAGGCTGCAACGCTAGCATGGGGTACTCTTGGGAGCAAGGACACCCCATCTCAACGACGCGCACGCGATGATACGCCTGAGCGTAGCCGGCCGCCTTCCTACTATGAGACTCCCAGTCACATTTCGAGGAAACATGATACTCCTTCGAAGCGACAGTGGGACAGTCACTCACGCCGTCTAGTCAAGCCCACGGAAGAAGCGGATGGAGATGATGATGAATCGACAAAACCGTCCCATTCAAGACTCAGCCAAGACTCAACACGGGCAGACGATATTCTACCTCCGTCAGCTGCGCATTCTGCGATCACAAGGCCCAGTGGCGTTGCTGCTGCTGCATTGGGATCTCGAGACATAGAGCGGACATCACGGCATCGTGCAAATCTTGACCATGTGAGAAGGACCTCGTCTAGGAGCTACCGGAGAGACGACCTGAATCATAGTCGCCATGACACCAAAGCGAGCAGCAGTTCAAGCCTTCCAATTCATCGCAAACCGAGTAGATCGCACCGAGAAGTCGATTCGAGTCCAAGTTTGGAACACCGACGAAAGTCGACTCCTCTACGAAGAACAACATCTGGATCAAGTATGGATGAGAGCGACCCCGATGTCGTCCGCCCTCGCCCTCGCCGCAAAATATCAGAGAGAATGAAACCCTTGGCAACCGACTCTCCAGCCAACTCTCGTTCAAATTCTCGAAATGTTTCTGCAGAATCTGCTTCTGACGAGTCAAGTCCCGAAGCTTTGTGGGAAAAAAAGAAACAATCAATTATGAAAAATTTGCCCCCAGGAGTGGACAAGAATGCAGCGAAACAGATTTTCAACGAAATTGTGGTTCATGGTGATGAGGTACACTGGGATGATGTTGCCGGTCTTGAAGTGGCCAAGAACGCCCTGCGCGAGGCTGTTGTCTACCCCTTTCTCCGCCCTGATCTTTTCATGGGGTTGCGAGAGCCAGCAAGAGGCATGCTGTTGTTCGGGCCACCGGGGACAGGAAAGACCATGCTGGCACGTGCTGTAGCCACAGAGTCCAAGTCAACGTTCTTCTCTATTTCAGCTAGCAGTCTTACCAGCAAGTATCTTGGAGAATCAGAAAAACTGGTTCGGGCCTTGTTCGGACTCGCCAAGGTTCTCGCACCTAGCATCATTTTTGTCGACGAAATCGATTCACTACTATCGCAAAGATCTGGATCTGGGGAGCACGAGGCAACTAGGAGAATCAAGACAGAGTTCCTCATTCAGTGGAGCGACCTGCAGCGGGCAGCGGCCGGCCGAGACACGGGGCCCAAAGACGGAGGCGACCCCAATCGCGTACTGGTCCTCGCGGCCACAAATCTTCCATGGGCTATTGACGAGGCTGCGCGTCGAAGATTCGTCAGACGGCAATATATTCCCCTGCCCGAGGCCGAGACCAGGGCTCTGCAGCTTAAAAACCTGCTTGGTCAACAGAACCACGATCTCACAGAAGATGATATGACTCGGCTTGTCGAGCTGACTGATGGTATGCATTCATTTCCTATTCGTGGCCCAATGAGGCGTGCTAACACTAGCCACAGGTTTTTCGGGCTCGGACATGACGGCTTTGGCAAAAGATGCAGCCATGGGTCCACTGAGATCGCTTGGTGAAGCGCTCCTCCATATGACGATGGAAGACATTAGGCCTATTGAGTTATCAGACTTTGTTGCCAGTCTCACAACGATCCGCCCTAGTGTCAGCCAAGCAGGCTTGAAGGAGCACGAGGAATGGGCAAAAGAATTTGGCGAGCGTGGAGGTTGACAGACCCATGATAGCTAATCTGTGCGCTTGATTATTCCGGCTCCCTGATATTTGTGAACAGTGCTGGAGGTGGTATTCAGTCAGGCAGCTACTCTTTATCGAAAATTCTCAGAAGGTCAGACAGGACAACTCAGCTGCTGCCGTTCCATTTATGAAGCACATCATCACAGCAATATACACATCGAACACTATAACAATCGCAAGAAGCTGATCAGTGGCACTGCAGGTTCGTTCGATCATTTACTTGTATGCCAAAACTGTGTCTAGGCACCCGACGTCTATCGCGTCGGTACCGGGCCCGTCCATGTCTCTCTGTTTATCAACCTCATCTTCCATGCTGCTCGTGTGATCTGTTCCGTCAGGTTCTCCGCTGTTTTTACTTTCCTTTCCAAGAGACCTCTCTCGGCCCTCAACGCCTTCCGCTCGGCTTTCAGTGCTCGCTTGTGGTCGTGCACAGCATCTCTCTCGGCCTGGGTGAGGACTGGCGGCCGCTCGCTAACTGGTGGCCCAAAGGGAGCTATTATGCGATTGACGACAAACCGCTTTTGTTTGGAAGTGCGCCAACCAGACACGATTTCTACGGCATCGCCAGTTCGTAGAGAGTTATTAGGGTCGTGGACGAGGTGAGTTTGTGGCTTTTTGAAGTACTATAACGGAGTGTCAGAAGAAGGACAAAGATGGTCGACAGAGTGACCGATGTCGTATAGAGAAGAAACCATATTGATTTGCATGCGCATATTTTCTCTTTCGCCCACGGAGTAAGGCAGATAAGACGGTTCTTGGAGGGGCGCGAAGCGGTGCGGCGCGTCGCGATCGTACCTTTTTGATTTTCTTGTTCCACTCCTCGCCGCCGACCCGGACTTTGACAGTTTTGTCCGAGAGTCCTGCCGACACCACGACACCCGTCACTACGCGCGAGAAGCGACCTGGCGCGGTCTTGATGATGTTTTTGGCAGCGGCGGCTGCTGCCATGGTCTCGGCCGCCATCTTGGGACCCGAGGGATTGAAGAGGATCCGCGTGGAGGGGAAGGGGAGAGTCAGGCCTCGATTTCCTTCTCGATCTGTCTTTCGTCTCTATCTAGCGAGTCGGTATGTTGGCTAGTAGTGGTGTTGTTGGTGTAGTCGGGGCGACTCGTTGGTCGGTGAGGCCTGGGAGACGTGAAGTGGTTGCGCTGCTTCGCAAAAGCTGTGATTGCATGGCCGCAGCTCTGTCCGTTGACTGGCCGCAAATTTCCTGGAGTTTGGCGCCGGGTCGGCGCCGGTAACTTTTGGGGGATCAACCCTAACCCCAGATACAACACCACTTTCTGTTCCAGTTGTCATTGCAGAGTTGAGGCAAAATGGCCTTCTCTTCTGAACGAAGGAATTTTATCCAACAAAGTCAATCAAACACACGACATAAAAACAGTCTGATTTTTACTATTTATGACTGCTGGTTTGAGTGGAAATGTGCGTAAGGTTCTGCTCTAGCTCCTGTACTTCGCACATTCTCTTCGGTTTTCATGATCCTGAATTTGAAATCATGGAGATTGAGTCCAACCGAGAGAAAAAAACTCACAACGAAGAAGGTTTCTGGCAGATATTGATAATATGAGTGGGTATGTAATATTCACGGAATTATATGAAGCACTAAACATGTAGTCTATGCCTGTAGCTTAGCTAGAAGACAAGATATTCGTACATACAGCTTAAGATGTATAAAAGAGATACAGGTGCTCAACGATATGACAATCATCAACCCAGATAGGCGCAAAACCTGGTTCAAGACAACGCGCAAGACCACTTCCATATACCGTAGCTCATCACATGCTCTGAGTTATCATTACCTACTTACCAGAATTAATTTACCTACATGTATTGAAGATGCATCACGTATCTAGCGAGCCAAGCAACCAATTGACGAGCTGTATCTAAAGTTGTAGCGAATGCTTGTGTGTTATCTGCTTGCCATTGCCGTTCTTGTTTGACCGTGTGCTTGGCTGTTGCTGGTATCATTATCAGCGTTATTACTGTCCTTTATCACTCTTGCCAGTATTGCTGTGATGTTTGTTGTCTGCACTTATTCGAGGACCCAGTGGCGCAACGGGCATCAGATGGTTGGAAGACCAGACCATTGTCCAAAAACGATGGTTGTCTTCGGACAACTGACAACAGACCGTCCCCGTTGCTATCATCGTTGATGGTAATACTGATAGATATAGGCCTTCAATTTCCTAATCCTGAGGGCTGCTTCAATTCTCTCTCCTCTTTCCTCGGTCCTACCACTCTCGTCAGCCTCGAGAGTCCGATCCACCTCGAATCTGCATGCAAGGGAGTCTGAGTATCCGACACATCCAGCCGTCGACTTTCTCCCTCTTTCATCAGGTCTCAGGGGTTTGCCCGGTGTCAACGAAGGGGTCCAAATATTGCCTGCAGATAAAAGCTTGCTTCGCTCTGCTGACTTCAGCAGGTGTGTCAGGCAGGCAAAACGTCGCTCATGGGGGCCAGCACTATGTACAGGGGCCGGTTTACTAGAGGATTGTTCATCGCTACAAAACCAGCCGATTAGTGCACTGGCACCAATATGCCGCGATTCGTCCCAGGTCGTTCTGCAAGGGCCAATGCTGCTCTCCGCAGGCCCACCCAGGCACCCTGCACGCATCCCATTTAGGGTAGTGCAGAGTCTAGAATGGTGTTCCTGGCTGTTATGTACACCTGCATCTGCATCTCTGTCAAGTTTTTTTTTCTTCCTTTTTTCCCCCCTCCCAACTCGTCTCCAGCCCCTCTTGACGATATAATCAGACTCGTATTGCAATTTCTCGCAGCACCTTGTCGTCGAATAAGCCCGTTTATTGCTCGCTGTCTTCTACGTCTTGCTTCTGTCCGCGCCGTCCAGTTGGATCTCGCACCCGACCGCCCTCACCGTTGTTACTGCATATCTGCTGCTCCTCCTACTTCCTCAACTGGAGCCGTCCGCTCGGTCAACGCCAGTCATTCTGCACCATGGCTGCTTCTCCCGTCGAACGTCGTAGCGGCGTCAAGCGGCCTCGTATGTTGTGTTCCCGCCGTCCTCTTGTGCTGTTTCTGCTGGTTTCCTCTCTTTTGCCTGTGCGTCCGGCCGTGCCTGGAGGATTTCTGCTGCGTCTTCCTCTCGGATCCGAGGCCGCAGTGGACGGCTGCCACTGTTGTTAACCTCGCTGTGCATGCTCATGCTCATGCTCGTCCACTGGTTGCTTGGCTGCTGCTCAGTGTGCAAGTGGAAGCGGGCAGGCGGTACTGGGTCCAGTTCCAAGTTGGCTGCCTTTGGGGTTGTTGCAGGCGCAATTAAGTCGCCGAGGCGCAGCGGGATGGAGTCAGATGTGACGGGGAATTTTGCCTTGCTCGCTCTGTCTGTTGGTATCGCACCGGCCCCCAAAAAGATAACCCAAAGGCACTTTTGGCCCCACTGCCTGCCATCTTCGCCTGCTCTCTCGCCTGCGTTTTCGCAGTCCCAGTTGATCAGTCCTTTCCTTCCCAATCCCAAGCCAACCCAGCTCCTCTTGTCAATTGCCAGTTGGACCCCAACCTGAATTGGTTTCTCACCCGCTGCCCTTGGCCCCACCCCCGCGTCTTTCCTCCACCCACCCACACGCGCCTGAAAGTGCTCTTCTCCTTTGCACACCAAAACCTGACGTGCAGTCCTTCTTCGACAATGACAGGAACCCAATCTCTCCCTCCTCCCGAGCTGCCGCAGCTCGTGGCCGAACAATGCACTCCCATACCCGCCACCGACAAGGACTCGAAGCGCCTGATTGTCGTTCTCTCGCACGCCAGTCTCGAAACGTACAAGTCGTCGCACACCCGCACCGGCCACATGGGCGTCCAGCGCGAGGAGAAGTACTCGCTGCTCAACAGCGATGAACACATTGGCATCATGCGCAAGATGAATAGAGATATCAGCGAGGCGAGACCCGACATTACCCACCAGGTTCGGCCCCTTTCCTGTCCCTCCCTGCCCTGCCTTGTCCTTGTATTGCTGGGTGTTGTCGAGACTTTCGCCCCAACGCGATTGCGTCGCCCAGGGGCTGCTTCTGTTCGGATCTGTTCGGTCTGCATTCAACATGCTGATCAGTCTGTGACTGACCTTTTGTGATACTTGCTGTCTTTAGTGCCTTCTCACCCTGCTCGATTCTCCCATCAACAAGGCCGGCAGATTGCAAATTTACATTTCCACTGCCAAGGGCGTCTTGATTGAGGTTTCTCCCTCGGTGCGCATCCCTCGTACTTTCAAGCGCTTTGCTGGCTTGATGGTCCAGCTGCTCCATCGCCTTTCCATCAAGTCGACCAACTCGCAGGAGAAGCTGCTGCGTGTCATCAACAACCCGATTACCGATCACCTCCCTCCCAAGTGTCGCAAAGTCACTCTCAGTTTCGATGCTCCTCTTGTGCGCGTTCGCACCTATGTGGACCAGCTGGACGATGATGAGAGCATATGCGTCTTTGTCGGTGCAATGGCCAAGGGCCCTGACAACTTTGCCGACCCCTATGTGGACGAGAAGATCTCCATCAGCAATTTCAGTCTCTCGGCCAGTGTTGCATGCAGCAAGTTCTGTCACGCTGCCGAGGACGCATGGGATGTTCTCTAGAACCCGCACATTTTACTACTGTTCATTATGATGCTTGAAAGCTTCCTTTTTGTTTCCAAGACGGGAATTCCTTGCCATCTGCCTCCGCCGAGGAGAGCCATAATGGAAGTCGATTGATTTATCGCAAACGCCCGGATCACGGATAGGTTTGGGTAATATTTACGGGGACCATGGGAGGTGATGGAGTGAGGGCTGCTTCGCTGTGATGGCTATACAACATGAGCCTTGATCGGCAGGCTGATGCCTTGAGTTTTGGTTCGTCCGTGTTTGCACTGTCGCTGTTTTCCCAACAAAAACAATCGGGGTGTTCAACAACGGACCCAAGAGCATGTCCTAATTTTTATTATTTTTGGAATGCTGAGTTTGATCACTTCAACTTGGTCAACCATCCCTCGATCGAAGCCCCTGTGTAATGGAATCCTATTCCATCAAGCACTCAGATACGGAGGCCATGCCGATACTACAAACAGTTTCCACGCTAATGGGGTGCGTGCAGTGTTGCAGGCAAGTGCTTGACAAGGGCGATGCCTCGGCGTCGTCCATGCAGATTTGTTTTGGCCATATAAAGGCAGGGCTACTGTAGAGGTACAGCTTACCTAACCATCGTGGCGCAATTAGTCTCGATCTTCATGTACGTTTGAATTACGAAGAGCGCTGCTGTAGCGGAACTAAGGACAAGTCTAGTTTGTGTGTTGCTATCCCAATCTACTTAAATTGTACCCCAAGCCCAATTCCAGTCCAATTGTACAATATGATGAACCGGCGTTCACTACCTCCTTGCAAGAAACAAGGCGAACCGGGAGTCGAGGGTGTTCATGTGCATGCGTGTGTGTATGAGGTCCGTCAGCCTTCTGGATGCCCAACGGCCTAAAATTACTACCACCGGTAAGAGTTGTTGTATTGATGTAGGTGGCATCACCACAGGGCAACTGGTAGGCATGCGCCCTAAGTCGGGCACATCAGGCTCTATTGTGGAAGTATGGATGTAATGTGATGGATCAGAAAGCCTTTTGGTACTTTGTTTCTTGGGGCTGGTGCAGTGACACGCGGAGGATCTTCCGGTCCAGTCGTCAAAGTGCTTCTTTGCTAGAAGGCATGCAGCTCCCCTGTACTACACCTTTGCCACTCCTGGTTGGCGGCGTCCTATTCGCACGTCCGACAGCCTGCGCTGCAGCCTGGCTCAGATCTGGCGGGGAAGGCTTCGCCATTAGGTGCTTGATGGTGTGCCACGTACACATGTACCAATCAGTTGGCAAGTGGAGTCGCAATCCGACTACTATACGTGGGTTTGTACCTGTGTACGTCTGCAAGCTTATGGGGCTTCAACACGGAGCAGAGGAGCAGAAGGTATAGGTGTGAAGCTGCCACTTAGTGGTGTTCTGCATGCAGTCTTCTCGCTCTGCAAGGCTGTCTAGCCCAGAGTGAGCCACATCAACAAGATGCGCACCTTCTGCCCTGTTTGCTATAAACTTCCTCAAGCCACTTTCTATATCTTGAGCAACTGGTACCCATCCGCTTCTCTCGGCGATATCACGCCAGACTGATCAGCCCAATGCTGCCCCTCCTTGAAGTCAGCCACCTTCCCTCGGCCTCGTCCTTCTACGCGGCGATCACGCAACCGCTGGGTTTACAATTCGTCTCTGTGGCCCAGCATCGCAGGATTCTACCCTCGTCGGAAGATCAAGCACAAGCCCAAGCGCAGTCCATCACGTACGGTCTGGCAACTACGCCCCCAACACCTTTTTTTGACGTAGCTCAGGTTTCCCCGACCGCTGAGAGACCCCTCAAGCCTTCTCGCCTTGTGTTGTCGGCTGCCACTCCAAGTGTAGTTCGATACTTCCAAGCAGCAGTGCACAAATTTGAGGAAGCCAGCGGCCGAGCTCTGGACTCTCCACCCTCGGACCCAGGGGCACTGCATCTACAAGACAACGATCCTAGTGCTCTTGACGACTGGAGGCTGTTACTCAGAGCGACTGCAATGGATCAGGACGGCAACACGATGGAAGTCATATACGTTCCTCCTTCGCAGTATCCCGCAACCTACTCTGGGTCCACGGTGAGAAAGACGAATTCTACCGAAGGCGAGATCAGCCGTATCATGACCTGGAGCTACGGCGTAGCGGCCTCTGACACTCCAAGACATGGGCCTTCCAGTCTCTTGACTTCTGAGTCGCTGCCCTCGTCGTCGTCACGCCATGTCAATTCCGTCAACGAAGACGATTCAGCACCTGTCGTCCGTCATACGATTACCACCACCACTGTCTATGAGCCCATGAAACCGCCCTCTCCTCCTCCCCGACAGAGCTCTGGTAGTTCTCTTCTCGCCACGGGCGCAGTCGTCGGTCTGCTGGGACTCACGGCAGCCGGTGCGGCTCTGGGGGCTGGTGTTGCCTATGGTGTAATGAAAGAGCGTTCGAGACAAGACTTTGACGTCCCGTCATCCCAGCGCAGGTCCACCTGCTCAGAGTCTTATCCCGATCCGCGCAGTCGCTATTCAGACTATAGTACAGGCGGCAGAGATCCTGCAACATTGGCAGATCGACGACTAACACCAACCCTCTTGACAAGATATCCCCATAGCCGCGGCCCAAATCATGCCGACGGCGGAGTCGATGACAGTCGCAGTCGATACTCATCACGCTCGAGACCACCAGGCAATGCCAACAACCGTACTAGCAGCGAAGCCTCATCAAGTCGCAGACCACTCCTATTGACGGAGGTGGATCATCGCAGTCATGCATACTCCAAGCGTAGCGTCGGCAACCGTGATCCGGAAGATGCTCTTGCTGCCGACTATCACAGTCTTGCGAATTCACGGCACACACAATCGAGTCCAAGACACACGGTGATCGCGCCATCAATTAGTCGGAGTAGAACACAGGACGGTGACGGGGACAGGGATCGGGACAGCCACGTTAGCAACCGAACTGTCAGCACTCTACGGGGACCGCCCCAGCCCACGGTCAAGACCGAGTTGACGTCCACGGTGTCGAGGCCCAAACCTGTGAGCCGAGTTTCTAGTCCGACGGCAACACGGAGGTCAGACAGCTACGTTTCTGCAAGGGAGATACCGCCATCCGTCGGCCGATCGGCAAGTTATGTTGCGGCGACTCGAGCTCCGCTGCCAGCCAGCCGACTTGCCAGCAGCAGGGCCGACTACGAAGATGATGACATTTGCAGTATTGCGCCGAGTGAAAGCGTCAGCTGCGTCGGTAGCCGCCAGGGCTCAAGAGCGTAACACTGAGTACGCCTTGTATGGTGCTGCTCTGGCTTTGGTCTGAAATTCGTGGTCTAAAGGCATATTTTGTGTGATCAGAGAGTGGGATCAATCAAATTTGATCTGTCCATCAGGTGTTGCCGACAGGGACAGGTCCAAGATTCAATCGCATAAATGTAGAATGAGTGATATGACACTGATGGCAGTGAACAAGGTGAACTTTTCATGTATATGGATTTGGGCTTCTCTTTTTGCTGTTTGACTTCTTATGGGCTTGCCTTTGCAGTGGTCTTCCTCTATTATTTCCTCATCCCCTTTTTCTTATCCTCTATCTCCTTATTTTACTCTTCAGCATCAGACCTATAAACAGAGCAACCTGATCGGTGGAAATTCTCCTTACACACGATGGAAGGTTGTGGAAGAAAGAAATAAAGCCAATGGGACTGGATCACTGCCTGTGAATAGTCTAATTTTGATGCATTGTAATATTGCTCTGGCCATCACTAAATCGGTATGCGCGTGTTTGTTGACTCGTCGTAGCAAAGGTAAATGAAACAAGGGCACCGGAAAGACTTGTAAGGCAATATATATAACGTGCTCAGCAGTCATCGGTAGCAACATCCAAGATACAAAATCGTCCAATGTCAGTAGCCTTGAATGTGGCTTTTATTGTAATAAGTAGTACCTAGCTACAAGCCAAGTAATGGTTGCAGGGTGGATATCGTCATTTGCGGTACTTAGTAAGAGTACTTACTCGTATGACTCCGATACTCGGCCAAGAATTCATTGCTCAACTCCAGGGACTTTTCTTCGGCGGCGACTGCATCGGCCTTTTTCAAAACGAAGCAGCCTACCACTATCCACAAGTTTGACTCACTGTCGGGTACATACATACACAATTGACAGAGCTTGATAAACCTGCGAGTGCTCTGTACTGGCGTGTGTGTGGACGGACAAGCATTTGTGTTTATATCGACTTCTGCTTCGAAGAAGCAGCTAAAAGCGCAAGAAGGACAAGCAGGAAATCCACGACCAAAAGGTACCACAACAACTCGGATCATTCACTCTCTATCCTTCACACGTGTTACTCGGTCACCTGTTCAACGCAAGATGCCACACATCAAACTGGGGGAGTCCATCCCTCCAGACACTGCCCATGTGAGTCTATCGAGCCAATATGGCATCGATCTGCCTCTAATACACAAGCTTCTTTCTCGCTGACAAGGTTGTTTTTGGCTTTTGATCAAGGCTGTCAGCGTCTCGCTGCCTACCTGGAAGTCTAATGTCGCCTACGAGGAGGGCGAGCAATGGGTCGTCGGCAGTATGACGACTGGCTACCCTCGCTTCTTCATCCATAGGAGTATCGTCGCGCTCGCAGAGGTCATTGCTCAGACGTTTGGCCAACCGGGTCATCAAGCCATGCTGTTCCCCAACCGGACGACGGCCCAGCGCTGCATTGGTTTCATCAAAGCCAAAGCCCCAATTTCTGCCCAGGGACGTTTGGACTCGGTTCATCTGGTTCTCGATAGCACCAGCCCGGCTGCAGCGCCCCTGCAACCCCTTCACCCTACCGTTTCTGCGGTTCTCTTTGTGCCTGAAGCGTTTAGCTATGCCAAGCAGTACTGGCAGCACAGTGGCGACGGAATTTCGAGCAGGCGCGCCGAGTTTTGTCACGGCCTCCTTGGCCAGGGTCTGCTCGTCCCGCAAGAATCTTTGCCCAAGGCAGCGCCCATCAAGCAGTTGCCTTGCAAAGGTCCCAGACGCTACCAGAAGCCCATGTCTATTGACGAGACGGCAACTGCAGCACCGAGAAAGACCAGTCCTCCTCCAGCGACCACCGGGCCAGACTCTGATGAGTCTTCCCGCTTCGTCGAGGAACGCTTTGGCAGAAATTTGGACATCTCTCTAGTGGAGCGTGCCAAGACAGCCATCCGGCGGCGCATTGCCGGCACCCTGACGAGCGATGTTGATGTACGGAAAGAACCTTTACCTCAAGCCGAGCCGAGTAATAGAGGCGTACATGGCCTCACAGAGCATGATATATATCTGTATCCTATGGGCATGAATGCCATCTTCAACACCCACCGCCTGCTCTTGAGCGCACGTGGAAGTTTGAAGAGCATCGAATTTGGTTTCCCATACGTCGATACACTCAAGATTCTGGAGAAGTTTGGCCCTGGCTGCGTCTTCTACGGCCGGGCTTCTGAGGCTGATCTCGACGATCTCGAACGGAGACTAAAGGCCGGTGAGCGCTTCTTGGGCCTGTTCTGCGAGTTTCCTAGCAACCCGGTGCTCAGCTGTCCCAACCTCAAGCGCATCCGCTCGCTGGCTGATCAGTACGACTTTGCCGTCGTTGTTGACGAGACTATTGGCACTTTTGCTAACATCAACGTCCTGCAATATGCCGATGTGGTTGTTAGCAGTTTGACAAAGATCTTCTCCGGTGACTGTAATGTCATGGGCGGGTCGGCCATGCTGAACCCACGAGGCAAATACTATACGGCGCTGAAAGAAGCGGCTACCCGCGACTACGAGGACACTTACTGGGCGGAGGACGCGATCTTCCTCGAGCGTAACAGCCGCGATTTTGCCACGAGAATTGAGCGCGTCAATGCCAATGCCGAGGCAATCTGCGATGTGCTATTGGCCAGCCCTCTGGTCAAAAGAGTCCATTATCCCAAACACCATCCTGAGTCTAAGGCCAATTATGACGTGTGTAAGGTTCCCGGTGGCGGCTACGGTGGTCTGCTTTCGGCCGTGTTCAATCGCAAGACCGATGCAATGGTCTTCTATGACAACATAGCTACAGCCAAAGGGCCAAGTCTGGGCACCAATTTCACCATCACGTCGCCCTACGTGGTCCTGGCGCACTACGCGGAGATGGACTGGGCAGCGAGCCTCGGAGTGGATCCAGATCTGCTTCGCATCAGCGTAGGCCTAGAAGAGACGGATGAGCTGGTGGCGGTCTTCAAGGCTGCTCTGCAGGCCGTCGAGGATGAGTCTACAGACGCTGCTGCTTGACAAAAACACGGTTCAAATGAATGCATGACAATTTCATGCCAAGATAATGCTTGTGAGAGAAGTACTGCCAGAGCACTGTAATACGATCAAACAACAAAGGCCATCCGGCCGGCCCGGTGTGAGTACCTTAACGCAGTGGTACACGACCAATATGAGCAGAGCACCAATCAGAAACATAATCAATTAAAACTAAGTCATAGTGAACTACATGCATGCTATATACTACATGCTTGGGTATCAGTGGTGAAAAGAACAAAAAGTAAACAGAAGAGAAAGCGAAATCCGTCGACGGAAAGAAAAAGAAGGAACAACACGGACAAGCAACGCTCTTTGGTCCTTGATATCTACATTAGGACACAAGACGAGTGCTTGTACTGGTCTCCGAAGATCTCCATGCCTCTTTCTATCTCGTTGGCTCGCTGTTTCTCCTCGGTTTCTTTGCGGAAATATTGCTTCATGAACTTCTCTAGACTCTTGTCGATATTGTCTGAATACACCTATGTTAGTCCTCGAGGTAATGAATCATGAACACAAGTAGTGATCAGGTCAGCAACTTACTCAAATCAGCATTCATGACGCCCTCGTCACGGCACAGTGGACAATGCTTCTTGTTCTCGCGCTGCATCTTGATAACACACCGCACGCAAAACAGGTGCGAACATCTGAGACGGACAGGGTACCAGGCTATAGAGAAGCAGATGGGACAGTCGTAGTCCTCGGCGCGAGGCACCGTCGAGACGACCTCTTGCGAGAGTTGTGCACATAGTTTCTTGGCAACGCTGCCAGCAAGAAAGTTTCGCGACCGGATAGCTGAACGAAATGTGACAGAAGCGCCCAAGCTCGTCCGCTTGTCAAATTTTTTGAGGATTTTGGTGATGGCAGTTTTGTTGATCTCTTGGAACTTGAGATTCTGGAGCAGAGTCGCGTTCAGCTGCAAGAACCGGGAGTATGCGACGGCGCTGGAGGGCACTTTGAAGCTCTGTAAGAGGCCGCGAGTTTGAACCTGTTTCTGGAACCATACGAGCTGTTGCACGGCTTTCACGCTGGACCGCGAGCCATGGTCGAGCTCGTGCGACGAGAAAAAGACTTGTGCATTGACATAGAGGTCAAAGATCTCGCGCCAGCGGTTAAGATCAGATTTGGCAAGTCGCTTGGGCGGCCCGACCACGGCGGAAACCTCGGCACCAAGAGACTTGATCTCCGCTTCCATGCTCTTTTCCTCCTGCTGTTGCAGCGCGTCTAGACTGTCCACATCTGTCTGTAGGATGTTGAAGAACTCGCCGTCAAAGACGAGCGGTACTTCAATGCGCTCGAGCTCGCCTTCAGTGTCTTCATCGTTGTCATCGCTGCTCACATCTGGAGAGGGCGTGGCGAGAGGTGTAGTACAGGCGGATGAGTCGATGGCCGATGGCCGGGAGTGTGCGCCAGAGAGTCGCTGGAGAAAGGCCCGCGAGGCAGGCGACAAGGCAGCATCAATGACCTGGCCGTGGCGCAGGTGCACAAAGATGGACAGGCAGGGCCGGAGCGAGCGAGACGAGGCGTGGTCGAGGTTATAGCGAACCAGTGGGATAGGTTCGCCGTTGGGACTAACGGTCTGCTCGGCCAGGAGTTGTTGAAGGGTCTCCTTGTCGAGCCCGAGGCTCTCGAGCTCGCGCTGAACCTTTTTCAGGCATTTTTTGAGCTGCGAGTATGGAATGGCAGCAGCGAGCCAGTGGTCGGGAAAGCACTCGCGTTCGAGGGTCTCCTTGAACTCGTGGGCGAATTTCATGGCGGGCAAACAAAGAGCGCAAGATCGGAAGTCGGATTCTGGATCAGGAAATGGACTGGATGGAGGCGCCCGGTCGAGAATGCATATCGGGCCCAGGGAGGCGGCAAAACTAAGGCAAGGACGGAGAAGCAGCAGGAAAAGGATAGGATGGTTTGCTCATTCTGGCAGTCGTCGGCGGTGACACGTGATGGAGGCGGCCCAGGCTAGGGGCATCTTTGGCCTGAGCCCAGGTCGCTGTCTTCGAAGTGCTGGAGTTGCGAGAAGAAAACTGCTTTCCGAATAAATTCGCAGCCACGTGCTCGCAGTTGTCAAAGGGATTTGCCTTTGCCTGGCGCGCTCGCTGTGGTCCCCCGGGGCGTTCGAGTCAGGCTGCTTGCGGCTCTTCTGGTCTTGGTTAGAGTCAGATAATGAAGACATGAGGCGAAACGATGGACTTATGGGAAATACCTGGCTTGCTGGAGTACATTGCAGCAGGCACAGCGGCCGATCGCTGCACTGTCTCTAGGCAGTGGACCCTTGGAAGCCCAGAAAATGAGCGGCTGTAGCAGGTACCATCTACTAGACTCACTGGACTCACTAGTGACGGCAGCGACTCGCTAGTTCTGTCAGAAGCTTGTCCCACTTCTGCAGATCGTACCTTTTTTTTTCTCCCTTTGTTTTTGCCCTTGTGCTCAGTCTGCTTCCAATCTATTGTTGACCATGGGAGCCCAGCAGTCCTCCTCGGGTCGCAATAGCCCTGGCGCGGCCGGTGAGTCTGCCGCACGCAAGACATGCTATTACGAGGTGCTGGGTGTCGAGCGCACCGTCGAAGATGCTGAGATTCGTAAGGCGTACAAGAAGAAGGCCCTTGAGCTTCACCCCGACCGCAACTACAATGACGAGGAGAATGCCACCAGAAAGTTTGCCGAAGTCCAGACCGCTTACGAGGTCCTTTCCGATCCCCAGGAGCGCGCTTGGTACGACTCACACCGTGACGCCATCCTCCGCGGCGACGCTGACGATGCCGACGCTGATACCGGGCCCCAGTCCCACTACAATGTGCGCCTGACCACAACCGACGAGATCATGACCCTCATTGGTCGCTTCAACTCTCGTGTCCCCTTCGACGACAGCCCCTCGGGGTTCTTTGCCATCCTCGACATTTTTTTTGGTCAGCTCGCTGCTGAGGAGACGGCTGCTTGCGACTGGGAAGACCTGGTCCCCGCCCAATACCCACCCTTTGGTGCTGCCAACGACGACCACGAGTCTGTACCGAAACCCTTTTACGCCGTCTGGTCCAACTTCTCCACCAAAAAGTCTTTTAGCTGGAAGGACAAATGGCGTCTGTCAGATGCACCTGATCGCCGCGTGCGCAGGGCCATGGAAAAGGAAAACAAAAAGGCACGTGACGATGCTATTCGAGATTTCAACGATGCCGTGCGATCCTTGGTTGCTTTTGTCAAAAAACGAGACCCGAGGTATATTCCAAATACCCAATCAGAAGCCGAACGTCAAAAGTTCCTGCGTGACAGTGCCGCCACGCAAGCAGCTCGCGCGCGCGCCGCGAACGAGGAAAAGATGAAAGGGAAGGAATTTGTCGTTGCCGACTGGGCTCAGTCACGCGGCGACGAAGAAGCCGAGTATAATGACGAGTTCGCAACTAGCAGCGACGAGAGTGAGGTCGAACAAATTGAATGTGTTGTCTGCAATAAGCTTTTCAAGAGCGAAAAACAGTACGAGGCACACGAGAAGAGTAAAAAACACGCCAAGGCCATCCAGCAGCTGCGCAGACAGATGAAGAAAGAAGGCCGGGACTTAGATCTGGATCTCCATGCTACTGAGCCACCTGCACCCACACACCTGCGCAGCGACGACTCAGATGTGTCTACTAAAGACGAGAACCAAGACAAGGTGCCTTCGCCCACAACACCAATTGAGGCTGCTGAGACAGAAGATGTGAGCGGGCACTCGTCCTCGACCGATACGGTGGATGATGAGTATGCGCCCAGAGAAGTTGTCGAGAATCGGCTGGCTTCTAAAACCACGACCAGTCGCGAGGGGACCAGTGAGGGCGAGAAGGGTTCAGAAAAGCTAGGACTTGAGTCTCAGATCTCAAAGCTTGTGCTAGATGACGATGAGCATAGTGCGCCCAAAAAACTTGGAAAAGCAAAGGCAAAGAGAGCTAAGAAGTCTGCACAAGCGCAGGCCCAAGCCCAGGATATTTCGGTATGTACTTCTTCCCGCGGGCGTTGCTGTTGCTGCATTATTCCCAGACAAAAATGGACTTAGGTATTTACTTCAAGTGCTTAGTGTAATGATTGCAACCAGACCTTCGAGTCCAGAACACAGCTGTTCAAACACATCAGGGACGAGGACCACGCACAGCTGAAGTCGGCTACACAGCCACCTTTACCCAAGCACGTCGGCAAGAAGGGTAAGAAGTCCAAGAGATGATTTTGACAGTCTTGTAAACGGTCGGCAGCCTGCAGGGCATGACCGGATCAAGCAGCTCAACAAGCAGACAAGTGACGTTATCGGCCATGATTTTCACAGCAACATTGATGATCTCGTGGCTGTATGTGTTTACCAGCCAGTACCACATGCGATGTTTGGCCAGAACGCACTCAAAAGTATACCTTACGCCGTCACGCCTCCCAGAAACATTCAAGCCATCCAATACCGTTGAGATGCCATGCACCACCATGCGTCACCATGCCATTGAACCCATTCGACAGATGAGCTCTCATCCCAACTAACCATCCAAGACGGTGTCTTCGTCGTCACTCAATGTCTCGACTTCGTAAATGGCGGCCTCCCTTTCGGCAGGTACGCCACGTGCTGGATCATTGTCGGAGACACGAATGATGGCCTTGCCCTGAACATATTTGACTGAGTCCTTCCAAAGTTCCCAGTCACTCTCATCCTTTATCAGAAATCCAATTAGCATGCTAGGGTCCATGTCTCGCATATGTAGCCGACGTAGTCGTCGCGTGTGGCATGTATTGATATCGTCGCTTGTATACAGATCAACATCTTCGTGGAACGGCAAAGCAGGTCGGGTGCAGTGAGGATCGAGGTAGAAGAGACACGACCCTGACTCATAATCATCTCCTGAGCGCTGTGCACCAATGAAGTAGTGTGACGCTGATGGACGGCCACTATAGTATGAAATTGTGTAAGCGTCACTCAAATCTTGTAAAAACGCCTTCGGCATGTCTCTTCATTGATGATGAGCTTACAACCAGGGCAAGGATAAACGACGCAAGACAAAAGTGCAGGGCTAGCAAAGCTAGAGTGACACAAGATTGCTAGCACAGAGGGCTGGTGACAGGGTGAGTGGAGATAAAGACATGACGTACCCTGCTATGCCCACTGATTGTGGCATTTGCAATGTAGCGGTTAACGCCTCCCAATAAACTTGATTGATCTTGTCGATACCAAGCCGGGTGCCCACGAGAACCAGAGTGGGATGAAAAGTCTCGCCGTCTGGCTTAGCAACGGCCATGAAGCTATCTTCGTATACGTCAGGAAGATCCCCGGTAGAGTAGACACGTAACATCTCTTCGTTGGAGTTGGTCAAGGCCCTGAACCCACGATTAGCATCAGTGCCTGTCTTATGAACGGCCATGGCAGCCCCAGGAACTCACTGTATGCATCTGGCCGTGGCCGAAGGACCAAACCACTCTCCCGGATATTTGCCACAGGCCACAGCACCATGCCTCACGAAATTGTGTATAGAATAAGGAGCTCGAGGATCATCGGCAAAGCGAGAAATGATCTCGCGTTCTTGTCGCTCGGCAGTGCCTCGACGCCACTCTAGAAGCATTATCATCAGCTGCTGCTCAACAAAAGCTTGGACAGCACTTCGGAAGAATCACGTACCACGACCCAATCGGGATATAGCGAGGGCATTCGCCAGCAGGCTTTGCCCCGACCGAATCATGCAACCCCATCCAGTATCTGAGGCAAAGCCTCCCTGATCGGCAAGAGTCTTTAGGCGCATTGCAAACGAGAGAGCAGAAGAAGCCTTGGGATCTGTGGACTTGGAGATAGGCTCGAAGCCAGAGCGATAGGTCATCCAGATGCGGGACTCGAAATCGTCCAGAAAGGCGGCAGGCCAGCCAGCGTCTTGAAGAGGTTCATCGTATACCAAAGAAGAAGAGAAGCTACCTGATGAAGATTCGGGAGGTGTATTTGGAACGGCCCTTAAAGGATGTGGTAACGTCGTGATGGACGGAGAGATAGGCGGGGTTGTATGCGAAGCGGCTGGTACATCCCCGCGGCTGTGATGACCACCAGTATCGGCATCGTTGTTGTATAAGCGTCCGAGACACCACACAGGTCTGCTGAGAGATGTGTCGTTTGTAGGCTCCGGGTCCCAGAACATGTTCAAGAGACGGCGCCCATAGCGACCCACCTCGGCCGCACCGGCCATGGCTGTATCTACGGCCTGCTGTGTCTTCTGGGACATGTCGACCATTTCTTTCAGCCTTGATGTCAGTTTGGTGACGGAGGGGTGTAGATAAGGACGTCCAAAGCCCGATATTGAGGAAGACCGCGCAAAATGTGGCTCCTGTCGGGCTCGCAGTTCAGACTCGAGCTCGACGGCGTTAGTCACTGGCTCAGATGCCTCGATAATAGGACATTGATCAAAAGCGCCGAATGGTTGAGCGAACCGCTGATTCTAGATGCACGAGAATGATTCGAAGGCAAGGATGCACGACGAGCCCGAAGGCTAGGAGGGAGACAGCGAGAGACAGGAGGAGGAGGAGCGCCCGCGTGGGTCACAAGCACATGTCTTGACGACAGGGTAGTGGGTCAGCAGAGCGCAACGGCAACGATGACAGCGACGGACGCACGTCCGCGAGTGGGGAGGGGAGGAAGGCACCGTTGGATAGTGCTGTGGTCGTGCAGTAGGTGATGATCCGTCATATGAAATCATTCAAGTAGCAGAGATAGTAGACGATGGCACCGAAGGTGAACTGATCGAAGAGGCAGACGGGACCGTTGGCGGACTTATCGTCTGTTGATGAGGAACTTCTGAGCCCAGTTACTAGCAGGGCTGGTAGTCTGTACTTGATATTCAGGCTATCAATGCGGTACGCGGTGCTTAGCTACTGTACTAGTGATCTGAGACTCTCGGTGCGTTGCTTGGGTAATGGATCCATAGATGTCATTCAATCGTGCTCAGGTGCTCAAGCGCCCCAGCTCACTGAGCCACTGAAGTACCTACAGGGCATATTCTTGGTGGTGCTAGCCCTTCTGCAGTCGAGCTGTGCCAGACTTCAAATTGACCGTCAAGGTATCCCCGATGAATGTTGAGTTGCTCTAATTATTAGAGGACTAGCTAGAGCGTAATTTTGTTCCGATACCTTGAGTACTCTCTCACCATAGTGCCTTAGCATATCTCACAGAGTGCTCGATTCGATGATGTTCAGTGTCGACTGCCATCTGTACATGCTTGCTGTGCCCGCACATGTACATCTCGGTACCGCCAGCACCTGCCCAGCCTGCCGCCGCCCCACACTATCTATGACTAGGTCTGCTAGGCGAAGTCCCTGCAGAGGCGAATTGTAGCGACAACATTGCGGCCATTTAAGTACTTTGGCGCAGGCCCTTGTTGCCTAGCCTCTCGTCTCGTCTTGACCCGCATCATAGTCCAGCTGTGCTCTCAGTGTTTATCAATCGTTTTCGACTACTCAAATTCTTGGTTTTATTTTATATCAACTCGGCATTCAGATTCACTCCCTGTACTGGTCTGGCAGCAGGCAGCAGGCGGTCCGTTCTGCAATCTCAAACATGGGAAAGCGCAGAAAAGGCAGGGCGGCCAAAGCTGCTCGCTATCGTGCTGCCGTCGAGGATTCAGGTCCGTCCTCAAGAGGCCCTCGCCAAACCCAACAAAATGCCCAGAAATGGATTGCCAAAACTCAGAGCCAGCTTCGTCCTGCTGTGATGCATGGTTAGCTTCTCTGCGATGTCTTGCCAACATTCACCCATCTTGCTGACTTATGCAACTTAGGGTTCTCTTTGGCTGACGAGGCGCGGAACACGGCTCACAATCATGCTGATATGGACCCGGCCCGGAAGCTGCGCGGTTTACCTGTCACCTTTGTTAGCGCCGGGATGATTGAGCCTTTGAAGAACTTAGAGGAGCTCGATCTAGCACAGGCGGCAGACGACTGCAGGACTGACGGCATTGTCGAGGAGTCTTTGCCAGAAGGTGTAGAGGCGGAAGAAGAGGAGGAAGAAGGAGAGGAGGGAGAAGGAGAAGCGCCTAATTTTTTCGTCGATGTGACTGGCGATCAATCTCTTGCTCGCTTTGATTACCCTCAAGCCCGCATTCGCAGCCCCAGCCCCGACCTGCCCGGAGATTCTAGCGACTCAGGCGAGGACGTTGTGCTTTTCAAGGGAAGGAATGGCATCTCTGCGCCCAGAACTCCGCCAGTCGTCGTTGACCAGATGGTCATTGAGGTCCACAAAGTCGAACAGACCATTCAGAGCATGTCCCTCATCTCTACTGACGAGGCTCGCCCACCAAAGTCTCCTTCTGCCTCTCCTAGGCCTTGGCAATTGCGCGGCTACAATGATGATGAGGACTTGATTGCCGACTACATGGCTCACATGGTCGATGACGATGATGAAAATGAAGCTGTTGAAGCTGATGCTCACGATAGCCACCACACAACAAGCCTCTCGTCCAACACCTTCTCGATTAGTCGCGATTTGGGTGGTTTGCATGGCGATTTTGTCATTGAATCAGAAGAGTCGCATAGCAACAACTCCGTCACAAGCAAGGACGAAGATGGGGACACTGACGATGGCGACAACGAAGAAGATGGTGACGAACCCACCGGCAGCCTCGACGTGCGCGACGGGGACCTCGACGCCATTTCTGACACGGACTACATGGATGATGAGGCGCTGGCTCGACTTCTTGCTAAGCAAGAAGAACTTGGTCTTGACGATGAAGAACTGGTTCTCTTTTCCAGTGAACGCTTCGAGGTCTTGCCCTCTTCAAACTTTGCTTCGAAGAGGAAGATGCAGCCTCGGGGCAAGCCTGCCGTCGGTGCGTCCAAGAAGGATGCTCGCGGCTTGGTTCCTAGCGCAAGTGCCATCGCTGATGTTTTCGATGAATTGGACTTGATGGACTGGGATAGGCACAACCCACCGCGCAAGCCAAAGGGCAAGCGTGGATTGCCAAACCTGGAGCACGTGGATCCTGAAATTGCAGCTACTTTGGAGGCAACTTGGAACAAAGACAGACTTCGCAAGAAAGAGCGAAAGCTGGCGCGTGAGGAGTTGCGTGCTCAGGGCATCCTTGGCAAGGAAATCGATCCAACAGATCTCAGGCAGAAATACCCTGTTGGCATGACTATGGATCAGATTAAGGAGGAGCTGAGAACTTTTTTGTTGGGCGAGGATGATTTGTGAGTGAAAAGATTCGACTCGATGAAGTGTCTTCGGATTGTTGGCTAACAGGACCGCCTTTGATTTAGGCTCACATTCCCCCCTATGGACTCGAATGCTCGCAAGACATTACATACTCTGGCTTCGAAATTCAACATCAAGTCCAAATCAACAGGTAATACCGAACATCGGCGTCCTGTTTTGCATCGAACTAAACGGACAATGGCGTACCGTCACTTGGAGTTTGAAGAAGTTTTCAACCGCCGTGGGCGGACATACTTCCACCGCATGGACATGCAGCGGGTTCCAAGGGCGCCAGGAAAGGGCCGCGGTGCGAACCATGCTGGAGTGACCTACAGAGATGGAGAGGTTGTGGGAGGGTCCGCACCCGAGCTAAGTCAGAGCAATAAGGGACGCACCATGCTTGAGAAGATGGGCTGGTCTACAGGAATGGCTTTGGGAGCAACAGACAACAAGGGTATTCTGCAGCCTGTCGCGCATGTTGTCAAGCGGACGAAAGCGGGCTTGGGCTAACGAGCCACTAACCTGCCACATGGCATGGGCTCATCTCCGCAGCACAGAGCTATCTCGATATGCACAGACCGGCGATTTGTTTCGGTATACACATGTAATTGCTAAACCCACGCCAGTCGTAGAATTCCGCACAAATTGTGGTCCAAATTTTGCGAGCAGTGTGACCCCCGATTGACCAAATTCATGGCTCTGCTGGACTGATCAAGAATATCCGTGGACTTTGGCCTGCAAGGAGGCTGTCCAGATGAGAATGCACAGCCCTGTGGCATCGGCCGGATGCCCAGATGTAAGATCAACCTTTGACACTTGAGGCTCAGTATGCAGTTTCTGTTATTGCGCCTTGGCAAGCAGTCAAGCTCAGTCCGCATAAAGGAAAGCACAAAAACAATAGCCATAGCATCGTGAAGATTAAAAAAAATTGTAGATCATATGCACGAGTTCATTGCTTCCGAAACCCTATTCTGAAGTCAAGTATTGTACAGCCGCCAAACCCCGGAAACCGTAAAAGCATTGCCCGAAAAGCAGACCATCCGTGACGCATTAAGACACCCAAGGATCATTGGGCCTTGGTATATCTCATCATGTACCAAATGCCGAAGCTCATCCCGCGCCTAAAGAAAAAGAAAGACCAAAACCGAAAACCGCTTATTTAGTGGAAGAAGAGTACTTGGTAACGGCCTTGGTACCCTCAGACACAGCGTGCTTGGCCAACTCGCCAGGCAGGATCAGACGAACACTGGGGAAAGGACTGTTAATCGATGTGTTGTATGACTGATTTCAAGGTAGATGTAATACTCACGAGGTCTGAATCTCCCGAGAGGAGATGGTGGACTTCTTGTTGTAAGCAGCCAGCTTGCTGGCCTCGGTGGCGACACGCTCGAAGATGTCGTTGACGAAGGAGTTCAGGATGGACATGGCACGGTTGGAGATACCAGTGTCGGGGTGGACTTGCTTCAGGACTATTTCACGCGTTAGCGACATGTGCAAAGTAGGAAGTTGCGCGTGGAAGTAAACACGTTGCGATGACGCGCCGTTGCGTTGCGGTATTGCGCGACCAAAACTGGGGGTCGCCCGCGACGACGCGTCTCGTGAAACAATGTGCATGAAGCCATTGATCGTAATGCAAGACTTACCCTTGTAAATGTAAGAAGAGTAGGTCTCCTTGCGAGCCTTGGTGCGCTTCTTCTTATCACCGGAAGCAGCGGTCTTCTTGCCGGCATCCTTCTTCTCAGGAGCCTTGGAGGCAGTGGCAGGGGCCTTGGAGGCGGAAGGCTTCTTGTCGGCGGTCTTGGGAGGCATTTTGGTTCTTTTGGTGTGAAAAGGCGTGGATTAACTAGTGATGAAGACGAAAGTTTGAAGACGGTGGCTGGATGTTGTTGGAAATAAAAAGGCGTTGACGTGGGTTGCTGGGTTGGATGGAGTATGAATGGGAACGTGGGAGAAGGTTGGGGGAGACGGCGAGTTTTTGTAGCTGGACGCGACTGGAGGGTTGATTGCAGGTGTGATCTGGGGGGTTGAGCGGGTCCGCTTGCTAGGCGGAAGCGACGACTGTACTGCCGGACATGATTGGTCAAGGCGGGGTCCTGTTGATATACCAAGCAGACCTGTCAAGTTTATGTATGGCTGGGATTACTGTGCAGTTTTTGCTGACAATTTTCAGTGCGCTTAGTGCTAGCAATAGTTCTTTTAGCAAGTCTACCTCACACCCAAATCTCAATCACATTACCTAAGTAAGTAGTACTTGGGAAGTTCAAGTCCGCTGGCACCAGACCAACTCGCGTGTACATATGTAATGAGCTTGTCCCGCGCTTCTGCTCACCGTCCTCAATTCCAAGGTTCTTATCATGCAGAAATGGTCTGGCTTGCACTTTTCCATCAGTACGCCTTAAAATTGGCTTGATGTGTCTGCATATTGGACCTTTGTTGACTCAACCTTCTTGTGCATTCGGTTTCCTGCGGCGATACGCGGCAGCGAATGCACTCCGTTGTTATGCAAGTCCTGAGAGCGCAAAGCATAACTTGCAAGCATTCATAGGTCTCTTGTGGTCAACAGGCAACAGAATCGGTAAGGCGGCACAAGAGGTTGATGTTGACGAATCTGGCAATCGTTTTCTTGCAGAGCAATGGCTGAGCTGCTTTCCGCGTTCGGGTTCAATTGTACACAACAACAATGACAGTGCTTTTTGAACTTGTTGCAGGTACACTTCGTAAGTGCAAATTTGCCAGGATGTGGCCGTCCACCTTCAACGAGTATCAAGCTGCTGTATGTTACCTGAGTCTGTACCTAGGGTATGAGCATGCCACCATGAACACGTGCAGTCGAAGGGGACTACATATAGACCACTTCCTGCGCTCCCATGAGAATGATTTGTAGTGGATCAGGTATCTCATCTGTGGAGGCCATTGGCGAGGATATTCCCCCCAGATGTGTGGAAGCTGTAATAGAACGAACATCGGTGATCTTTCTGCAGGTGTGGGGCTAGAGGTGGGCACGCCGGCAGTGCTGCACATCCCATAGTTGGAGATTCAGCCTTACGACTTACTCGTGTGATATTCGAATTGTTTGGGGACCATGTAATATCGAGCAGATTTATACTTGCTGTCACTTATCACGAAACTGCGCATGAACCTCACCATAGCACGTCCCTCGAATTGGATCATACTCAAACGCCAGTCCTACTCGAGCTAATAGCTCCCCAGAATCGGGCTGTATGCAAACTGCCCGGAAGACAGTCCCACCAAAAGCATATGTCTGGCGTTTTTTAAAGGCGGGGAAGCGGGGACTTTCGAGATCCACTGACTAGCCAGTACAGTTCGAAAATGGAGTACTATAGTACTACTAAGGGGAAATGAATACACCCTCAGGACCCTTCAATTCCTCGGCTTGAAGCAGCAATGCTTGGATAAAACCTACAATTTCGGCACAACCCTATTGCTTCCAATGTTTCTATACTTTGATAGCTCGGTCTACAATCCTCTGCTAGAATACGTGATCCACCTCCCCTGATTACGTGCTGTGCACCGCCCATTAGACACAAACGCCAGACACGCAGGTTGTACAGTCATGACCGGTACCCGACCGAGATCAAAGCTGGGAAAGGCACCTTGTTTGGACTGAGCTTCGAGTGACAGTTCCTGTAGGACCCAAAGTGCTACCACGGGACAAGAATTCCGCTATTGCGACGCGTCATTTCACTGTAGTGTCAAGAACTTTACATCCAGGAGAGCGATGAAGTCACAGAATATAGCGTATTGGTAGCGAAAATCGCAAGCATTTCTTGGAGGCAATGGCCCAACAGCGCAAACGAAGTTTCACGCGTAGTTCAGGTACGTATGCACACCCCAGTCTAGCCATCAAAGTGTGCACGACCCTTTATCTGTATGCGGCTAGCGGCATTTTTATCAAAAGAACGGGGTGCAGCATAACCTGTACATCCCGGCACAGCCCCAATTTTGCAGACAGCCCTCGTGTCAATAACTAGAGTCGTGAAATTAACAAACATGCACCAGATCGGGGAAAGCGCCAAGCACCGTGTAGTACTGGTCCGTGCTTTCCACGCTTGGCCGCATCTGACTGACTGATCTCTGCATTACACTGCCGCGGCGTCACACTACTTAATCAGTTGTTTCCCCCACCAACAGCATCTTGCCCTCCTACCACACTACCCAACACTCTTACAACCACAATCACCAACCCACGCCACCACAACCGCATCTTCCGCTTTTGCACCAGCATTAAGACTTTCACGTCTAGTATCCTATCAATCCATCTTCAAATACCCCACAACCCACACTCAAAATGACTGGAGGCAAGTCCGGCGGCAAGGCCAGCGGCTCCAAGAGCGCGCAATCGTAAGTACAAAATCCACTCGGTCAACGCTGTGACGCGTTGTGACGCGTTTTTCTCGGTCCATTTGGAGCAAACCTAACCATACGCTTGCAGTCGTTCTTCCAAGGCCGGTCTGGCTTTCCCCGTCGGTCGTGTCCACCGTCTTCTCCGCAAGGGCAACTACGCCCAGCGTGTCGGTGCCGGTGCCCCTGTCTACCTCGCTGCCGTTCTTGAGTACCTCGCTGCCGAGATCCTCGAGCTGGCTGGCAACGCTGCCCGCGACAACAAGAAGACTCGTATCATTCCTCGTCACCTGCAACTCGCTATCCGCAACGATGAGGAGTTGAACAAGCTTTTGGGTCACGTCACCATCGCCCAGGGTGGTGTTCTGCCTAACATCCACCAGAGTATGTTATTATCACCCACGTTTCTTGACAGCCAGCGCTGCATTTTACTGACGCGATTTCCAGACCTTCTGCCCAAGAAGACCGGCAAGACTGGCAAGAACGCGAGCCAGGAGCTGTAAACTACTTTACATGCGAGGTGTTTGCGGGTTTGCTTTTGTTTTTCGGTCGGCACTTTTGGGTTGTTCATGACATCGGGGTCACGGTTACAGGGTCTCTTTACGGTTGTGTTTTCGCACGTTTGGGTTGTACATTAATTCCCAAGGTCATGGTCATGAAATGAATACCACTTGAACAACATTCATCACATTGTACAAACTTATTTATATTTGAGCGCCAACAGCAGATTACTTGCCTATTGCAAATTTGAACTTCGATATGCAAGATGCTGAAGTGATTGTCCATACGAAATGACCCATGTCCAGAACTCATGGTTCAGAATTCATTCTTTCCACTTTGCAGCCCGGCTATCTGCCAAGGTGAAGACATGGCCTCCAATGACACTGTAAGAGGTGTCATTTTTGACGCGTGTCTGGGTTCGTTGACCTTGTGGTATTTGTACGCATTATAAAATGTGTTCCATTGGATGTTCTGTGAGTGCCAGGCTCGAGGTTTGATTGCTAATGCTTCAGGAATCGCGTCGACGGAGTCAAGCCCCAACTTGGTGGCAAGCAGTCAGTTTGCACGTAACGGCCATGTATTCTCCGGTATCATATTAGCACTTTGCAAAGAGCATGGTGTTGTTCAAATTATTTCTCTTTTTTTGCGGTTTTCGCTCGTCCCCGACGCCTGTTTTGCCCGCTGTCCATATCTGTACACACCATGTGCCCGATCACCGTACCCAACGGGTACTCCCAAGTGCCATGCCCGAGACTAGAATTTGAGTGGAGGAGGTGCTGCGCTGTGGTCAGTTGCTGAATTCACGTCAAGGCAAGCAAAGTATGAGATAAAACAGGTGCATACCGTCGAGTAAGGGTGAAGGCAGATTTCGCTCGTATTTGGAACCTGGAATTGCAGTGTTAGGATGTCATTCTATTCTCTCGGGAGTGGTGTCTGTATTTTGAAGACCATACCTCCAGGCGCTGTGGGGTGCAAGTAAGGGTCCGGGTGCTTCCATGTGTCGAGTAATTTCTCTGTCTGCTTCAGTAGCGCCTGAATCGGTCCAGCAGTAAGCAATCAAATCGGACGCACTCGTTCTCATCTATGTTCATCCACCGTCCAACATGCATCAGGAAAGGCATAGCATACTCTTTGTTGCCGAGGGTCGGTGACGTGCTTGTTAGCCTCGAAGAGTGACCGTATGTAGATGGCCTGGCCGCGCCAAAGCTGTCGATGCACGGCCCAGTCGAGGGCCAGCTTCAACGACCGCCGGTATAATGAGCTAGGCCAGACAGTCAGTCGAGCACGTGAGGACAAGGCCGCAGCCAGGGGCTTTGTTGGCGATGCTCACAGGGCAGCTTGCCGCGACGACATGGCGGGCAGATGGCTCTTTGATTTTCGATGCCCCGAGGCAAGGTTACAGGCAATCTAGCCTGGAGCTGGAGGGAGTTCGTAGCGCTCTAGGTACGTTTAGCCTGCAAGGCTGTCGCTTCAGCACGGCATGGGCGGGCAAGTACACAGATTGGTCGGTTTTCGTGGCAGAGACGTTTCGCAGACGGGTGTTGGCTGATTTGATGGTAGGCGGGTTCCTCAGAATGCTGCGTATCGGCGCCAAACGAGCTGGCAGCAAGACGTCAATTGAGGTTCTGCTAGGCGGGCTGTATGGATGCCTCATTTGCCAGGCGTATCAAGCCTTCTGCAGAAACAGAGCTCCATTGCGGGCACGCTTGGTAATAGAAGGCGGATCAATCTGCGATTGGTCAGGTAAGCTGGAGTCGAGTTGCAAGCAGGAGACCCCTAACCCTGTCCATGGCAGTTCCAAGTACAGCAGCTCTACCTGCTAACGTACATAGCACTAACAGCCGGGTGCAGCAAGTCTTCAGAGGGCCTCTGGGGACTCGCAGGCTCTTACCACAGGGAGCGTGGCACAACCCGGCACGTTGGCCCTGCTTTTCCTTTTTCCGCCCGTCGCTTCCGGCTGCAAATCTGGGGGCCTGACACCGCTCCTGTTGCAAGGACCTCGGGAGTCAGAGCCTAATGACCTGCAGGACATCTGCAGCAGGCTGATAAGAATTTGGGCATTACATCCCACGCTAAATAGTGCAAGGATAGAGTGACTGCAAGCTTCTATTTATCGCTCTACCGCAAATTCGGTACAGCGCCACGATACCTCTCCAAAAACGAGCCACTTTCTCGTCTACAGATCCGGGTTTAGCCTACGACACCCAGCTTTCCTACTTGTTACTTTGTTGGCAAGTGCTTGGTGCGCCTCTTGGCTCTCGTCTTTCTGCGCTCCTGCTCTCAAGACTCACCGTCGCTCGCGAATTGCCTCACTCTTGCTGAAGCTGTCCTTTTCCAGCCCCCTGCTGCAGCCCAACGAAAACGCCTTCCTCACTGCGTAACAGCCGCCTACGACTCCTGCTCCACGAAGCGTCAATATCTGCTAGAGCCAACCAGGAATTGTCATTCAAGATGCTCAGAACTTTGCGAACCACAGCACGCGCGGTGCACCTGCGCTCGCTGCAGTCTCTGCCGCGCCAAGCCACGACCCTGCCTCTGCCTGTGCTGATGCGCCAGGTTCGCAACTATGCTGACAAGGTCGTTCAAGTACCTCAAATGGCTGAGTCCATTTCTGAAGGCACATTGAAGCAATGGAGCAAACAAGTTGGTGACTTCGTCGAGCAAGATGAAGAGATTGCCACTATCGAAACGGACAAGGTGTGTCAAGCCAGCTGCTCCTCACGCGTCAGCACGCTGTGTTAGCTGTGGTTCTGACAGTGTGTATGTCTTGCTGACCACGGCCTTGCCTTCACCCAGATCGATGTCGCTGTCAACGCCCCAGAAGCCGGAACGATCAAGGAGTTCCTCGTCAACGAGGAAGATACCGTTACGGTGGGCCAGGACATCGTCAGGCTAGAGCTGGGCGGCGCTCCCTCTGAAGGTTCCCAGAAGAGCGAGTCCAAGGAACCAACAAAAGAAGAGCCCAAGGAGGAATCCAAGTCCGAGACCAAGCCAGCATCTGAATCGAAACCGGAACCCAAGCAAGAGAACAAGCCGGCACCTCCTCCCCCTGCGCCAGAGAAGAAGAAGGAACCCTCGCCATCGTCTCAGAAGTCTGCGAAGGAGTCGAGTGACAGCACTACAAGCATAGGACATCGTGAGGAGCGACGGGTGAAGATGAATCGCATGCGTCTCCGCATCGCCGAGCGTCTTAAGCAGTCACAAAACACTGCCGCGTCTCTCACTACTTTCAACGAGGTGGATATGTCTTCAATCATGGAATTCCGCAAGCTCTACAAGGACGAAGTCCTCAAAAAGACAGGCGTCAAGCTTGGGTTCATGAGTGCCTTCACGCGCGCCGCCGTTCTGGCCATGAGGGATCTGCCTGTCGTCAATGCATCGATCGATGGCCCTGACGGTGGTGATACGATTGTCTTCAGGGACTATGTCGATGTTAGCGTTGCTGTTGCTACGGAGAAAGGTCTGGTGACCCCGGTTGTACGGAACGCCGAGACGCTGGATATGGTCGGTATCGAAAAGTCTATTGCAGACTTGGGCAAGAAGGTCAGTCCGCGAGTGGTTTTCTCATTGTTATACTTCCCACGTAACGTTGCAGGCTATTTTCTGCATCTTAAGATATGGCTAACTGACACATCGATGTCCACTTAGGCACGCGACGGCAAGCTCACGCTGGAGGACATGGCTGGTGGTACCTTCACCATCAGTAACGGTGGTGTCTTTGGCTCACTCATGGGCACCCCCATCATCAACTTGCCACAAACCGCCGTCCTTGGTCTTCATGCCATTAAGGATCGCGCTGTTGTTGTGAACGGCAAGGTCGAGAGTCGGCCTATGATGTACCTCGCTCTGACGTACGACCACCGTCTGCTTGATGGCAAGGAGGCTGTTCAGTTCCTGGTGAAGATCAAGGAATACATTGAAGATCCCAGACGCATGCTCTTGTAAGAGGTTATCCGGGCAAAGTAATGACTCTGGGTTTTCAGACTTCTTTCGGTTGCTTGACACATAATGGGCGTTTCATGAGCTGGTAGCATAGGGTCGAAATGTGTCAATAGTGTACAATAGATGACACTGGGGGAATGAATAATCTACTTGATCAAATGCGTCAAATATTGCTCTTGACCAGGGTATATCGACGCAAGATTGGGTCTCGATATTCGAGGTCAAGGATATACGCCTTGTATCGTGCTGCTTGCCGCGCGCTTCTCATGGCCATAGGATCGCGCACGCTTACTGTGCTCGCCCTTCCCGTGTCGACATTATTGATCACTCATGCTCCAACTTACAAAGTTGCTTAACATAGTAGTATCACTTTGTGCCTGCCGTTTGGTCAATTGACGACAGTCCTTTTCTACAATTGAAAAGATTCTGATATACTGCATCGCACCTCCTCAGTGTATCTGGTGTGCGTGGTATACTTGTGGTTTGATATATGTCTATACATCTTAAATCTGGTCACTCTGAACTTCTGCACGATTAGTCTGACCGGACTCTCACATAGACTACAATAGCAACTCTGTGAATCCGTGTGCCATACATTTAGCACCACCGTCATAAGTCTGCTTCGTGGCTCTTTCACCTGTGCTGCAAATCGTCTTTCGGGCTTTCAGATAATACATATCTGGCCCTTCGATTTGTCCAGATGACCGCTCAGCTCGATGTATTTCATGTAAAAGGGAAGCTTGCTTGCACACTCAACACTGAAAGCGAGAAAATGAGTTTGATCTACCCGGCGTACAAGGTCGTCGCATTCGCAAAGACGTGCTGCTATTGCTTGGTTATATGGAACTGATCACTTTGGCTTTGGCCTTTTGTTGTTACTCAGGGACCACATCGCCGAGTTCTCGCCACACTTCACATCGTTGGGCTCTACCCGCCTCCCAAGAATTTGCATCAACTATTCGAAACGCAGCTTCCAGGCCTGGAGCAGTCATCTGTGTTATGTTGATGGCTGTTCCGCCGACTGGAGTCCAGGTAATCACATGTGGCATGCCCCCCGTCATGTTGACGTTCAACATTAGACTCTGCCCTAGAGGCGGCTCAGAAGACCACTGTGGCCAATTGCTGCTTGAGATGGCAGTAATGTTGTCATGCGTTGATATCCCATTCGTGCCTGTTACTAGGTCCAGGATAATGCTGTCGGGGAGGGTGGGATTGTCTGTTGGACAGCCGTAAGCGGAAACGTTGAGAACATGGGTCAAAGACAAGCTGTAAACAGCGCTGTCTAAGCCAACGGAGAACAGGTGTCTCTTCTCATGCGTCTACAGCCCCTGGAATAAGATGAAGAAAGATAGAAAGAACAACGTACCGTACATGATGAATCTCCCCCACGCCAACTGGATTGCGAGTCTTGCCGCTGTTGTCATGGTGCCCTCGCCCAGAGCCTCCCTGTTGAACGCCTGGTAGGCATCAAGGTCTGCTCCATGCTCCGAAGGAGGTACAGAGAATTGGTACTTCCAAGCAGCCCGCTTCTGTGAAGTACCTGTCTTACCCGGCCATTTCGATGCCATGTAGCCGTTTGCAAGCCAGTAGCTTGGACAGACAAAAGTTGTTTCGGCATAAAGGTTGTTAGCTCGTTGTTGCTGCCCAATAGCAAATTCGGATTGATTCAAAGCGGTTGGACCCGAGTCTCCGAGGGTGCTGAACAAAGGGCCTGGTTTTACCAGAGCGATTGAGTATGCCTCGAGTATTCGGGTGATATTATTTCTTGACATGAGTGGAAACAAACCCTCGACATATTCATTGAAATCGGACTCGGAAGTGATATTTTGTGGAACAAAACCTTGGCCTTCGTCTGCATTGTTCTTTTGTGTCCGAGTAGGTTTAGCATAGCCTTCATACCCACTCCCTAGATTACGGAGTGAACAAATTACAATGCGTGGATCGACGTACACTCGTCAGGAGTCTAAGACCATTGACCTGACCTGCATTGAGCTGGACTGACGGACGCTCGGAAAGGAAGTTCGTGTCTGTAACGGGTAGGAATGCCCATTGACCGTATTTGTAGCTGCCACTGATGATGGCGCTCGCATTCTGAAGAGTCAAAGTATCTGCGCCAACGAGGCATGCGAATATAGAGGAGTTCTGGCTGTCGTCTGTACATCCAACCTCGGTAGCGAAGTTGTCATATGCCTGCGTCGGCGCAAGCCCGTCATATCGCCATTGTGTTGGAAGATAGGGAGATGCGGCAATGGAGTTTGTAAAAAGCGAAGTGCCCTCAGAACCATTATTCGTCATGCCCAAGAGCATGACCGCACCTGCTCCGGCGCTCTCGCCAGAAATCGTCACATGATCTGAATCGCCACCAAACTGGCCAATATGCTGTTTTACCCATTGCAGCGCAAAGTGCATATCGTGGAGACCGGCATTTGGAACGCCGCCGTTGTTGACAAGATCATCTGACGATAACCATCCGAACGCGCCCAGACGGTACTGAATAAGCACAAGAACGAAACCATTGTCGTTAGTCTGCAGTAGTTCCCAGAACTCATTGTTGCCTTGTCCAGTGCCATAGCCGCCGCCGTCTGTAGCACGAGAGAGTCTGTTAGCCAAGGTTCGTTTGTACTATTGTTTCTTATGGGTAAATACTGCTCGTTATCATGAAACAAGGGCCTGGAACGTAGAGTTCATACAGGCAGTCTCTTCGAACACTGCTGAGCAGGGGACTATGGATGGTTACTACGTACGGATCCAGACCATAACAGGGAGATCACTGGCACTGTAACAACTCATTAGCCAGATGAGGTCAATTTCGGGGAGACAAACGTCATGGTAGACCATTGGTGGATACGATAAAACTTGATGGCATACGGCAGCAATAGACTTTGGTGCTAAACTCCAGCGTCAGATGATACTTACTTCGCTGGTGCAAAAATTGTAGCAAACAAGCAGTCCTCGTCGCCTAAGCCTGACTCGTCAAAGTCGAAATTCGTAGCCCTACCGTATGGCATATTAGCATGCGATGATTTCTTACCGAACACAGCACTATACAATATCCGAGCAGGGCTGTTGCAATAACTTACAATGGTGAGTCTGGCGACTGTGGACAACGAGGAGGATAGGCCGTTGCGTTTAAAGTGATGGTCCTGTTGACGGCGGGAGACCTAGGTTTTTGCCATCTTAGCGAGCCGGTGGGAGGGGCCGCATAACGCAAGCTATGAACGAATTGTACTCTTGTGAGCTCATCATCCAAGATTACAAACTCGAAATAAAGGAACGCTTCAAACCAAGGTATCCATTGAGAGAAGCGTCAGTACACACCCTTTGAAGACATTGAGGTCTGAAGTTGCATTATAGTAGCCTTCATAAATCTGGAGGTCAGAGATGTAAGCACAGTCAATCTATGGTCCTCTTGTTGCGTAAAGCGTTATAGTTGAACTTTACCTCGTAGCCTAGATCCACAACCAGACTGTTTCGGTAGAGGTTGCTGGCCTGTGCAATACCGGCCACATAGGATAAAACAATTGCATACCAAACAAACAATTTCTCCATTTCGACCAATAACCTGATATAAATGCAAGGACGACATTGTCAAATGTTGGTCTAGGCGACAGCCAATATATATGTATTCGCACTTGCTCCTCATAAGATGAATCTCATTGAATACTATCTCTTGACTGGGTGTCGCCAATTCAATGTCCGTCCGCAAGACATAGCGTGGGCCGATATCTCGTCCTATCGGGTATGAAGAGGTGCCTGTGTTGGTGGAATATTAATGCTCAAACTGCAGCTCCTTGACCTTCGGGTCAGTGAGTCGCGATGCGCTACTCCAATTCCAAGCAGGTCTTCATTTCCGAAACTGTGTCCCTGGTGATATGCAGACCGGCGGATACTGCGTCAAAATAATCCATGAAACAGATCGAATACTATATATCACGGTGAGACTTCAATTGACTGTATGTAATTAATAATGTTCAGAGTATAGAGAGTAACCCAGGAATAAGAGGGAAAATGGCAAAGGAGGGGGGAGGAAATCGAGTTATATTAGATTCATATGCACAATTAAGTATAAGTGATATTTATAGTGATTATTGTATATGAATTGTCCTTTTAATCTATTTATATAAAGTATATAAAAGAATAGAAAGAACGAGATATAAAGAAATAACCTTATATTACTTAATAGTAAAATACTTAAATTAAGTTATTAAAAATTTTAATTCTTTATTATATAAGTTTAAGAATTAATATAGTATAATCTAATCTAAACTCGGAGTTATAATTATAAGAGTTCTTATTAATATTCTTAATACTATTATTATAAGTTATCTCTTTTTTATATATTTTATATTTTATTAAAGATTAAAAGTTATAATAATTTCTTCTTATATTATTACTATTAACGAATATTATAACCTACGATTATGTAAGTTATAAGAATAAGCTAACGTAATATAGTATAAGCTTGGAAACTTAACGGATCGATAAGATCTCTTATATAAGGATATATACGGATTAAAGATAATATAATAAGTTATTAATTCGGCTTTATAAGTATACGTAACTCTTTTCGTATAAAACTACGGTATTATATTCTTCTTATTATCTTATCTAAGTTCTAGCTAGGGATAGAACCGTACGTAACGATTCTATAGTATTATAACCTAGGGTATATGCAGGTTACAGGAACAGGCTAACACATTATAGTATAAGCTCGGAACTTCAATAGACCGACAAGATCTCTTATATAAGGACACACGGGATCGTATAATCAGGGTTAGGGTCGGGAGAATAGGATCGATATACGGCTCGATAGGCTCGATATCGATCCTATCGATCTAGGAATTATTCAGGGAATAGCAGTAAATAACGGAAAGATATAAAGATAAGAGTTTAATACTTTAATTTAGATAGTTTCCTTATAATCTTTAGTTATAAATCTAAGTATCGTTCTTAAGATAAGTAAATCTCTTTAAAAATAGATAAGGTAATCCCTCTTAATCTATTATATCGATAATCGGTATAGATAGTAAATATACTTAATATTATTTAACATATAAATTAAAGGTAATACCTCTTTTATCTACTAATATATAACTTATAAGAACTTCTAGTATTAGGGATATAAGTAAGGATTATTATATTTTTATAACTCTTATTTAGAACGGTTTATATATACCTTTTAAGTAATATTAAATATAAATATAGCTCCTTAAACTCCTACTTTATCTAATTAGAGTTAGCGTAACCTTATAGTAAAATAAGTTATTTAAGAACTTTATAACTTTTAGTAATATATTATTTAAATAGAAGTATAGGTCGAATAATAGAATATAACTATTATAGCTTAAGAATAATAAATTATAGCTTAAGAAGAATAACTTATCGATTAACAGTAATAACTTATAATTTAGGTATAATAGCTTATATAATAAAGTAATAATAATAATATTATAATTACTAATATTTATTATTATAACTCTAATAACTATAAAATAGACAAACCTATTATATATAACGGTAATTAGAAGATACTTTAAGGGTTCCTTACCTATTATAAAGCGTACTTTCTATATAATTAGAACTAGTTTATTACGGAAGCCGATAAGGTAATCTTAGCCGGAATATATTTTAAGAAAGATATTCTTATTTAATATAAACCCTTACTTTATAATTATTTAAAGTACCTTAATAACCCTATAGAGCGTAAATAGGCTATTAAAGATATATTTAGTTCTTTTATAGGATTTAAGAGGATCCTTAAGGAGATATTTAAGGACTTTAACGAAGAACGAATTATTATATAATAACTTATAAAGCTTAAATAAATAAAGTTAGCTTTAGCTTATATAATTAGATTTAAGTAGCTTTTAATATAACTCTTATAAGAAGATATTAGTCTTATAGAATATTATTATAAAGGATTAAAAGATAAAGTTAAGGATAAAATCTTTAAATAGGATTAGTTAGAAAGCTTTACGATATTTACTAATAATACTATCTATATCGATAATCGCCTTTATAAATAGTAAATAGAGAAAAATAAGAAAGGAGGAAGTTATACTACTTAATAAGCGATAGCTAATACTGCTAAAAGTATTTATATATCTTAGTATACTAGTTATAGGTTAATAGCGCTTAATAATAATATATATATAAGCCCGATAGAGCTAAACGCTATTAATCGAAAACCTATAAGTAAGGAATACTTTAATTATAATAAGAAAGGCTACTTTATACGAGAATATTATTAACTTAAGAAAGAACGATAATTCTAACTAATACCCCTAGGACGATAGGCTAAAAAAGCCTTATAATAAGTTAATATAATAATAAGAAAGGATATTTCTACTCCTAGTTAGGATAACCTTTTAGAATAAGCGTTAAACGATATTCCTTACGGATCCCTTTATTAGAAATTCTATTATTAGGATAATTATATAATATACCTCTTAGTAAAGGAGGGCTTAGGATAATATCCTTAGAGACCTAGAATTAAGAAAGATTAGGATAATATTTTAGAATATTCCTTAGAATTAGGTATTCTCCTTATATAACCTTTTACTAAGAAATAGGTAATTATTATAGGAGAATACCTAGAATTTAGAGATAATAGTATATAAGCGTTTATTATAAGATAAAATACTCTTATAAATACTACCTTAAAGGTAGATACGGAAGACGTTTTAAATCGATAGAACCCTAAATTTATTATTAAAAGAAGAACCCTTTAAGATATTTTTAGAAGTATTATAGTTTATAACTATATAGTAATATAAAGCGAAGATCTACGAATTAATATACTTTATAATTAGTATTATTAATTAATATAGTTCTTATATATCTATTTTAACTATAAAATATACTTTAGCTTTAAAGCTTAGAATAAATAGTTTCTAATTCGACGATTAGAATACCGTATTATTATAATTACCGTTAGTAATAATAAATATTATACCCTTATCGATATCGGGAAATTATATATATATATCGGACTTAAGGATAATTACCCTAAGGAATATACGGAAAAGTATTGTAGATAATACTAATATAAGATATTAAAATATATAATTTACGCCTTAGAGAAAGTATAAGATTAGTATTAAATTAAGTTTTAAAGAAAATAGTAATACGATATACATATGAAAGGAATAATTAAGGCTAAAGAACTCGCTTAATTAGTAATACGTAACGTATATAGTATATAGAAAGTATACTTAAAAGAATAAGATCGCTTATAAGGGATATTAAGCGATTAGGACTACCGATAAAGTCCCTTTATATAATAAATATTATAATATATATATATCTATAAATCGATATTAGTATAAAAGGAAAGATATATAAAGCGCTTTTAAATAGTAGAGCTTAAGGTAATTATATAAACCTAGATATAGTTAATTAGGAGAAACTTATATAATACCGGAAGATAGAACCCTATTTACTTAATATTATAGAAGGATAATAAGTAAATTATAATTATAGAGTTATCGATATAAAGATTAATTATCTATTAATTATAATCTAAGGAAGAACCTTTATAATAAAGTTCGATATTATAGATATTATATAATATTAGTTTATATTAGGTATATTATAGCTAAGATAATATAATCCTCGAATCGATTAAATTAATAGCTATATCTTATAGGATAAAGCGGATACCTAAGAGATAGTTATAATTAAGGGCGTAGGATTAGATTTAGTTATTAAGCGATATTCGAAGATAGGATATTTAAATAAATCTACTTATACCTCTAATTCGGAAAGGATTATAAAGATATCGGTTAAATATATTAATAATAACCCCTAAAGGCTTATAGAGAAGGATCTAGTAATAGTTCATACCTTAGAAATTATAAGAGGATATAATAGATTAGGATATAATAGAATGGGAATTATTAAATATTAAGATAAACCATCTAAAGGTAAGAACTAAGAAATACAAATATACGCCTAATAATATCTTCTATATATAGTAATAATAATATTAGACGAAGATATATACTAAATTCTCTTAGGTATATTAAAAGAGTATTAAGAGTTTATAAGATTATTCTAAAGCAAATTTAAGTATAAATTACCGAATTATAGCCTATACGATTATAAGATTCTATTTAAAAACGGAGAATAATAAAAGTTCTTTCCTATTTATAAATTAGGTAAGGATAAATTAAAAGTATTTAGGGAGTACCTTAACGAAAACCTATAGAAAGGTTATATATAATTATTATATTTACTAATAGGATATTTAATTATATTTATACTAAAGGAAAACGGAAAATTACGATTATATATTAATTATCGATAATTTAACGATATTATTATTAAGAACCGCTACCCTTTACCTTTTATAAAGAAAATTCGAAATCAACTTAAGGGAGTATAATAGTTTACCGTACTTAACTTAAAAGAAGGCTATTATTATATATATATTAAGAAAGGAGAAGAATAGAAGATAGTATTTAGGATATAATACGGATATTATAAGTATCTTATTATACTATTCGGTCTTATTAATATACTAGCTTTATTCTAAGAAATAATTAATAATATCTTATAAGAATACCTCGATATCTTTATTATTACTTTTCTTAACAATATCTTAATTTATTTAGAGATATTAGAAAAATACAAGTTATATATATATATATATAATCCTTTAATAACTTTAGGAAAATAAGATTCTAGTTAACCTAGAAAAATACGAATAGAATATATAGTAAGTCAATTTCCTTAGATATACTATTATACTAGGATATATTAAAATATAGAAAGATAAAGTATAGGTAGTTAAGGACTAACTGGTATCTACTAATATTAGGGATATTAGGGTATTCCTAAGATATATCAAATTTTATCGATGATTTATTAGGAATTATAGCGGAATAATAACACTATTTATAGAATTTATATATAAAGACATAATGTTTAAATAGATATTAAAAGTATAGGAAGCTTATAATATACTTAAGATAGCGGTTATATTAGAACTAATACTTACGGATATAAACCTAATTAAAGAATTTAAGGTCGAAATAAATATATTATATTATATACTTAGCGGATAATTCGGTTAATAAAACGATTATAGACGATTCTAAATTATGAGTAACTTTAATAAGAAACTAATTAGATTAGAATTTAACTATAGAATATTAGATTAGGAACTTATAATAATTATTAAGGTATTTAAAGAATAGTAATAATACCTTATCGGAGTAAAGAAATAAATCTTAATATTTATAGATTATAATAATCTATAAGTATTTATAATAACTAAGTAATTTGATAAACGGTAAGTTAGATAGTACGAATTTCTATTATAATTCGACTTTAAGATTATCTATCGCTTAGGAAAAGAAAATTAATAAATAGATATTTTTAGTAAATAAGTAGAATATTAGGGTAAGGACCTCAAAGATTACCTTAAGCTTTTTAAAGAAGACTTAGAAGGTAACCTTATATTAGAATTTAAGGAACTTAACGTTATTATTAGAATTAATAGGAAGTTATTAGACTTTATTAATATAACGAGATAATAATAAGACAATTATATTAGAGAAGTATATTTAGCTCTAGTATATAGATACTAAGGAATATACGTAATATATAAAAGGATCTAAAGATATTAGAATCTATTAGGATGTAAGTAATAAGTTATAAATATTATTAATAACTATAATTCTTATAAGAAGAATAAGGTAAAACGGTATAAACTATATAGATTATTATAACGTTTATTAATATAAGATATAAGATAATATATAATAATAATAATATTATAAAGGGTTAATTATAAAGGCTATAATAAGCTTAGATCTATTCGATCTGCAAAAGGCACTCGGATCTATTCGGATCTATA